>JABUIW010000056.1:5472697-5492880 GCA_013363375.1 Menidia beryllina
TATTATTATTATTATTATTATTATTATTATTATTATTATTATTATTACAGACACACACAAATAAAAAAATATATACATATATAGGAATTTTCTGTCTATGTGACGACACACTTCATGTTCTATCAATGGAAAGCTGTCAGTTGAGTTTGAATTTAATATTTCAAGCAGCAGACACAAAAAAAACACGGTGATAAAAATCCTGAAGATTGAAAAGAAACATAGACTATGCAATTGTGAATAACAGGGTACAAATGAAAGACAGACAAACTGCCCCTGTTGAATGAAGTTTTGAGCCCATGATGGAGCTTGTAATGTTTAGTACAGGATGAAATGTTTTCTTCTTGGCATTCTGTCTGATGAAGAACCCAGTTAATTTAATTTAATTCTCCAAGTTTAGTTTATGTAAAATACCTGAAGACGTATAAAAAGATTTAGGCAGATGTTACTTCACCCACCTCTAACAAAGTGCCTATGGTTTAAAAACTTAAATCAGTTACTGTCAACAGTTTACCAAGGATAAAGATAAAAATGATCTTTAATACTTAGTTATTATTCATACAATATATTTCTTATGGTACAAAAATTTTGAAAAAATAAACCAATTAAAGTTGGAAAATTCTGAACTGATATATGATGTATATTTCTATGTATAACAAACATCCATCCATCCATTTTCTGAAATGTTAATTCTCAAATTGGGTCGCGGGGTGACTGGAGGCAGGGTACATTAACTGAATAAAAAGTTATACTGTCACGAAATAACAGTCATGATATCATATATCTTTTTCTGCAGTCAGCAGCAGTTTGTAGTATTAATCCCGTCAGTTTACCTGCGGTTACTTCAGTTAAAATCTGAAGTAAGGTAATATAAAAAAAAAAGTTGTATTTCAGGTTTATAGTTTCAGCCAGTTTACTTCAGTCTGAAGATCAAATGCTTACTTTCGCCATATTTTGCCCAATTCTATCATCTCGATACCCTGCATTTTGTCCCTATCAATCTTACTAAAGAGTTTAGTTAAAAATGCTAATCTTTATATATCCTATACATCCCCTTCAGGGGGAATAGACTGCACTGAGACTTCCACGATATTTATGGATATCTAGTCTTTATGGTTGGTGTAGAAATCAACGCACTTGTTGGGTAATACAGATCCTATTTAACATAGCAAAAGAGACCAAAATTAAGACTATGGATGCACGGCAGTGGCTGCATATTTGCGTCAGGGGGGTATAGGTCCATTTGAAAGCCGTTTCACATTCCTGTGGTTGAATTTGTGCCCATTAGAATTGCTAGCTGAGTAGGACATGATGTAAAAAGTGAGTCGGAGACAACATCTGATGATCTCATTGGAGTAGGCCCATTGTGGTGACGTCTCTCCCATCGGCTTAAATCGAGAATGGATTGGTTTTTCTTAAAGCTCCTGACATTTGATTTATTTAATTTAACTTCTTTCAAGAAACCTCAGTTTGTTCAGGAGGACGAAAATGCATTTATGAATTCACATCTGTGAAAACATTGTTAAGTGATATCTTTTTCCAAAATATACATTTTTACTTATGATCCATTCTAGACCAGAATATGTGTTCATTTTTGTCACAGTAGAGGTATGAGAATTTCCTCCCATGTGTCAGTTTGCAGAGGATTTAACAAATAGCTTTTTAAAGATTTTCAACAGTTTTATATATATATATGTCAACTTTTAATATTTTCAGCTAAACTTATTAAAAAGGATGAATGTTGTTCATGATCTTAAAATATTTTTCTCTAGGTTACGATAGAAGAGCTCAGCAGTCAGGGCACTTGATACAAATTTTCCTTTTTTTTCTATAAGGTTCAAATTATCCATGAAACTGAAGAAATGTTTTGAGCAGACAAACTGTCTAATTTCCTTTGTCACGTTGCTTTGTCACGTAGCATTGTTAACATTTCCAGGGTTATCACTGCTCAGATCAGTGGTGACTTCACGGCTCCCGCTGAGATTATGTAACCACTGCCTTGTGCTCAACTTCTTCTTTTTTTTACCACACTATGAACTCAGATTCCTTACTGGACACTTTAGAAAAACAACAGTGTAATCTGCGTGTTTCCCAACCTTCACTCTTCCAAATAGAGACTGCAGGCGTTGCACCTGAAATGCTCCCCTCATTTAAGTGCCACAGCGTGTAATCATCTGACAAAGCCAGCACTCTCAACTTCAGCATCTCAAGTTGTTCCTTCAGCTTTCCTTTTCTTTCCGTATTTTCACCATCATTTCCTTGTCACTCATTGTCAATCACCGCTCTCCAGATCAGTGGTCTGTAGCGGTTTTTCTGTCTTGTCCCACTGGACAAGGGAGCTATTGGTTTCTGCAAGTTTGGATAACATGTCCCGGTGAGATTTGAAACTCTCCGTGAGACATTATTACACACAGATGTTCCTCTATACTAGCTGTTCGGGATAATCTTTGCAGTCTTGTACATCTTTGCACTACATTCATGTTATATCGACCCCTTGTGCCATTCACTGTCTTTTCCATTGGCTACTAGAATCAGCTGCTTTTTAAATCTGCTCAAGGTTCATTCAGAAATGGGCTGTCTCCTGCTTCCCGGTGCACTTTATTAAATTAATGCCTAGTGGCACATTTAAGACATAATCGAGGATCTTTTTGTTTTTAGTTTTCTTGTGCTGGACAGTGGTTTTCAAACTCACAATCCCAGATGAGTATGTATTGATTGGAAAAGATTGCAGGATGGTGACTTATGCCCTGTAGCTGATCCATGGCTACAGCTGACTGTTAAATATTCCGTTTATTTATTTTTTTACTGCCCTGTGTATCTGCTGTCCTACCTCCTGGTAATTTCAGTCCCAAGGTCTCGATCATCGAAACTGCAGGATAGACGACGGGAAGGATCTCTCTCCTTGCCATCGACCACCAAACCTGATTACATCCCAATGTCCCTGGAGATCACAGTGAGACAGATTAGTGCACAGTTTTCATGTTCACTCCTAACATTCAGTTTCGTGCTACCCAGGTAGCTTGTGGGCAATTACTTACCATATCTGTATACATAACCACTTTTTGTGATTACTGAGGAGGTTTAGGTCTATACCAAACAGCAGTGTAACTTTACTTGACAGTGATGGTCTTCTGTTGTTTTCAACTGCTGATCAAGCACCATGGCAGTCTTGCATAAGGCCAGATAATCTTAGTATTCATGTGTGCTCCAGTGTAGGCTTTCTTGTACTCCAGTCAATGCTTAGGCTGGTCCATTAAGTCTTAGAGTCCCATGTGATTGCTCTGTCAACCAGTGAGTGCTTTGACCCTCTGGTGCTCTTTCCTACACCCCTCTGAGCATTGCGTACGTGCTGACTCGTGCACCCACTTAACTGCTTTGATGCCTGAGAGGAGCTTCCATGTTGGGGAGAGGCAGTATTATTGGCCTATGATTCAGTTGTGTTATGCCTTATGGGGATCTGTAATCATCTGGATGGCCTTGTTCTTGTTAGTCAGTCTAAGTTGTCTGAGCGCCTGTAGTAAAGAGTTCACTCATTATGCCTGGTGAATAGGGACTGGCATGAGTTTTGTCAACCAGAAGAAATGTGTACTGTCCAGGTCTCCACACTTCACTTCTTGATCACTTTGAATTTTCAGTTTTAAGAATTATTGTGTCTTGTGCACAAATTGATTCTGGCATAGGGGGCTTTAAGACATAGTTTTTTTTTACAGAAGTTCTTATGTAATTTACCACCCCTTTTTAGTAGTTATCTTTGTATTCCCATATGAATAGCAAAACAATAACTTCAGTTGTCCGTCAGTATTTAATGGCAGATGGGAGATGTGGGAAAACAGCTGTGTGTACAGGTGAAAAAAGATGGCGAGCTGGTAAGTCTGATGGGGGTAAAGCAACAGAAATGACACAGCAAACAGAGGAGGATTTGTAATTATACAGTTGCCATGCCCCACTTTGAAACCAAACTATTTCTGGGACCCCAATCTCATAATCCCCAGCAAGCTAACAAAGCATTTTCTAATTCATTTCCTGAGAGCATCACATCAGTCTTAAAACCACAAATGGAGCAGTAAATAGCCTAATAAACACACAATTTTCTTTTTTTTTTTTTTTGTATTCTCTTTGTCTCTTTAGCAGCAGTGAGCCCAACTTGACTGTGTTTCAGCCAGCAAACAAACAATCGGGTATACCGTGGCAAGGTTGGTTTCTGACCAGTTTGGGTAGGAGGTTTAAATGTTGTGGTGGAGAGCCCCGACACCTCACGGCGACAGGGCTGGGGACCTTTCATCTTGGCGTTTTCTTCCCATGTATGAATGAGTCTCAAGCTTCCTCCAACCTAACATACATGTTTGGTTAGTTGATGACACTAAATTGCACCTAGGAAGGAAAATGAGTTTGTGGTTGGTGAGGTTTTCAGGGTCTACCTCACCTCTCAGCCAATAACAGCTGAGGTAGCCTCCAGTCCCCCGGAACCCTACAAAAGTTATAATGGATGGATGACATTCATGCCATCAAAATTTATACGGTGGATGCAGAATTTATATGCACTTTTCTGCTACATAAAATAGTTAATGTACCTTTTGATTGTTAGAATGTATCATTGGAACTGCAGCCTATATTCATTCACTGTTATCATGGACAGTTAAATACATCCACAATAAAAATGTGTGTGTCACAAACCCAATCACTGAACATATTTACAATATCACTTTACTCTGATTACCTCCCAGGAATATAGGAATAGGAATATTTTAGCGTTCATTTATCTAAGTCAAATCAAGTTTGCATCACATGACCATGCAGTCAACTGTCAACTGATTTTAAAGCAATCTTTACATCAACTTGAATGAATGAACTATTTGTGTGGTGTTGTCAGCTAATCAGGTTTTAGGTAAAGTATGGCCAGTGCATAACCAAAACACACAAAAAATGCATCAATAAAATACTTATTTTAAGATTTATTGAAGAGATGGAGAGAGCAATGTTTTAAGTAATATGGAATAATAACTCAGAATAATTTAAATGAGCAAAAAATATATTTTTAGATGTTTTTAGATGTTTTAAAGATCTTTGATAAGACAGAAGCCGAGTGATTAAATCAATATCATCAATACAGAAGCGGCACGGCGATGTGGTGGTTAGCATCATCGGCTCACAGCAGGAGGGTTCTGGGTTCAAGTTCCTGGAGGAACCAAGAGTTGTCTATATGGAGTTTGCAGGCTCTCACTGTGTGTGCGTGGGTTCTCTCCAGGTTCTCTGGCTTTCTACCACCATCAACAAAACAACAAGTTGGAGTGAGAAATATATGCAAATAAACTGATTGGACACTCCAAATTTCCCCTAGGTGTGAGTGTGCATGGTTGTTCGTCTCTGTGTGTATATATGCGTGGCCCTGAGAGGGGGCTGGCAGCCCTGGGATAGGCTCCAGTCCCCCCGAAACCCCATGTGGGAATAAGCGGTTCAGAAAATGGATGGATGGGTAGGGTATAAAAAAATTATATCATTAAGCTTAAATATCAAGAAATAAATATTCATCTTGACTAAAAAAAAGACGTGTTGGTAAATTACAGAAAAAAAAATTGAGGAAGAATCGCAAATCGTCATTAAAAAAAAAAACTTCAGTCTTGATTAACTATAAAAAATAAGTTTAGAAAATGTGGTTTTCTCTAGTTGACAACCAGTCAACTAGACAACCAGTCAACTATAGGGGAATAGTGAGCAATCTTGCTCCACATATAAATTACTACATGTTAGCATTTCACATTGTTTATACCACCGATATTTCTTTCACCTTATTAGTCTTCCATGCTAGGTCGAAAGCTCTCTGTTTGTTGAAAAAGCAGTTTATTTTCATATATCGCTCACTCCAAATCATTCTCTCTGTTCAAGAAAAAAAAACACATACACACATACAAGGCTGGGTCAGACCGACATCTTTAATTATTTATGAGTCTCCAGCTCTAATACAAACTGCACACCAATACTCACTTAATAATTAAAGCCTTGAATTGATTGTTGCATTACAATGCTTGTGTTGAGGCACATTAGTCAGCGCTCCTGATGGTAATAACACGGCTGATTCCCTCCCATAAAACCAACTTTAATTCAGCGAATGAATAGAAATCGAAGAGAGGAGGAGAAATGAAGTGATGTAGGAATTAGTTTGAAAAAGATGTCCTATGACAAACTGGACTTGAACAGAATTTTTTTGATAGATGATGATTCCATCTTTTATTTGATCCAGTCAATATTAGATATGTATTAATATCTTCTCAATATATAACAATCAATATCAATATTATGCAGAAGTAAAAAATTTAAATGAAAAATTCCAACAAATAAAAAAAACACATGTATGAAGAGATGGCACCAATTATTTTGGTAATTCATCTCATTATTGCATCCATAATTTTTAGATTAATTCTGTCAAAAACACAGACAAAGTGTACCAACTGTCATGTTGGGCTCTATTCTTCTCACCCACATGCAGAAACACAAGACGGAGTACCCGAAATCAGTAAGAGAAGTTTAATGAAAAAACAGCGGAGAAATCTGGGTCGGGAAACCAAAGGTGAAAACAGCCAGGTCTGGTTTATGGATTAGGTGATGATCTGCGCCTGGGAGGTTTCGGTGGTACCGGGGTGGAGGAAAGTGATGGAGGGTCTGCTGCAGGAGACCAGGAGGCGCACGGCGTTGGAGGGCGACCAGCGGGTATTTTCCGTGGCGTCACGAGGGCAATGATTCTGTGGAGGCAGCCGGAGGTTCAGGGTTCAACGGATAGTTCTCAGAGTTCTTTACGTGTCACCTGGGGAGGAGACGCACAGGAAATTACTCGGAGAGTTCACTAGGAAGAAAACACAGGGAAACGCACGATGACCTGGTGTACCATGTCAGGCTAACACTCTGGCAAAGAAGTGTTGGCTGCTCCCTCCTCTTAAACTCCACCAGATGAGCTGATCGCTTACAGGTGCGCAGGTACTCCTGCTGCCGGTGGTCACGCCCTCCAGTCTCCACCTCATGGCAAAGAAAACAGCAAAACACCCCGGATCCCAACACCAACTACCCGAACAGAGTCTGAATAAAAACATAATGGATCAAATAAGCACTGGACACCTTGTATTAACAACAAAACTGCCATAAAAACTATCACCCTGCCAAACGGCAGAAGAGAGGTTCAGACGGGCTCAGCAAAGAACTGTACTTTAAACTCCAGGCCTGTATGGCTTGAGATTGATACAAGTTCCATCAATAACAAAACACATTTCTACAATGCTTTTCGTGTCTGTAGCAGCATTGGTTAACTATAGAAAGCAATCATTGTTCAAGGTAAATATAACATCACACACATCAGGTGGTAGTACCACCTGAGTTTCCACATTGTCTGAGAAGTCACGGGTACCTGAACAACCTCTCACCCAAATAAAAGATGTAATTTTCCCATACAGTCCTTCACATATAACCATCAACAATTCAGAAAGCAGCACGTTGGTTTAAAGTATAAAAAAGACTACAAATTTCCATATTTCATACCATTTGCACTGATGTGGCAAATTGAATTAAACTGAACCATCAGTTTAGTTGATGAATCAGAATCTAATGCTAAAGGGCACCCTAACAGTAAGGAAAGGCCTGAAAATATTGGAAAATGAGCTTAAACCAATAATGTTATTATTTTTTATTATTATCATATTATTCTGAATGTGACCATCCTGTTCCACCTATGGTTATATGTTACTTAGTTCTCCTGTGATGTTCTGACCAAATTGACTACTGGATGAGAACCCACACATGAGAAGTCTTTAATTTATATTGTAGAGCTGTTTTCCCAAGATTTAGATAATTTGAAACACTTTTTAAAGAAACAACAATGTTCAAATTCATGACAAAAAGAGAAACACAATCGGGTAATAAATAATTAAGAAGCTTTTTTTTTTGCATATTATCAAAATATTGCAAAAACGGCAAATTAACTGAACTGATTAATAAGTGGTTGAGTGAACAGTGTAGTGGTGTATATGTGGTTAAATTAAACAAAGTGTCAAAAGAGAAAAGGTTCATCAGACTTTATGGTGGGAATGGACACCAGGACCAGGTGTCTCATTCCATCCTGCATCTGACAGAAGAGAAACAGGTTGAATTGAATTTTACCATGGACATCACACTGCAATCACACTTCATCACATAACACACAGGTTTCTTGAGAAAAAAATAATGTGAGTCTTTGTAGTGGAGCTCTTTCAGTTTCTGACATTTTTCTTCCTAGTGCGTGATTTCCGATGTTGCCGTTCTGCTAAACTTAAGTAAAGAAATGTCTCAGTCCGGATGCTACGTGTAAAAATTCATCACAAGGATGTGAGCCACTGGTGATTTTTCTGTGTGTGTGTGTGTGTGTGTGTGTGTGTACAGAAATGGTGACAGGAATTTAAAGGGAGGAAGATGCAGAGATGGAAGGAGAGTCCATTCCCCAATGAAAACATGGCATCACCCCGAACACGTGGGTTCTCTGAAGTAGACAGTTAGTTCTTACAGTGAAGTTGCTCTTCTAGGGCGACTGAATAAAAAAAATATTCCCTTGGAAACTGCAAATCATCTATCATCATCACCTTTATTTATCACAGAGAGTTTCACTGAGAGTACTTCAAGGACTTAAAGCCAGAAGTAAGGAATGAATCATACAGTGCAGCGAACATAATGCAGATCTAAGTTCAATGAACTAAAAACATGAGACATGTATGGCGGAAAAAATGTCGAAGATATGCATTAATTCAATGCACAAAAAACATGAGACATATGCATATAAACTATATATGCATATGTATGTATATGCACATATGCACGTATATATATGTCATATATCATATGCTGTCTTTAGAGATAGCATGGGAACCAACAGCTCTAATAGCCCCCTCTACGGTACTTTAGAGGGCAACTTTGACCTTATACTTACCACTGACAAGTGGCTTCTTGATTGTCAGCAATGTTGTAGGAGAAGAGATAGGAAATGTCTCAGGGACATCTTTACAACTGATGCAAGTAACTAATCTATTTTCGTGTTTCAGAGAAGAGCCATAGACCACTTACAAAGATCCAAATAAATCTGCAGCTGTTATTTGGCTTAACTTGATCAGTAAAGCACACCATGCTTTCTTTTTATGCTTTACTTAGAGAGCCAACTCAAACAGCGCGGAGGAGTATTTAATGATTAGTTTTCTCATTGCAGTTGAACAAATGAAGCTTAGCTGAACAAATATGTTGCATTCCTCTATTCCCCCGACAGCCGCTTTTGTGTCTTTCTTCCCTTTGGTTAATAGAGGTTTCACTGGTTGGTGTAGCGTTTTACGCATAGTCTTTTTAATAAAAGTAAAAATGCATGTATTATCAACGCAGAGATACGAGACCTGATCTGATGTTTACAGGCCTTACCAATATGTAAATACTGCTAATTCTTTGATTTCTCTAGTAAAGGCTGAGCAAATCGCAGCTTGATTGTGCCTTTTTAATAGCTTTTAATTTCTTTTGATTGTATCATTTTCCATTTAACTCTATCAGCTAACAACTTAATTCTTAATTAGACCAGCTTGTTTGGCACAGAGTAAGATTTCTTGAATTCATAGTTCACTTGTGTGTGTGTTTGTGTGTGTGCGTGTGTGTGTGTGCGTGCGTGTGTGTGTTTTGTGGTCTCTTCCTAGGTGGCGGATTGTGTTTTCCATGCATTTTGCCAGCATTGATGTATGAAAGAGAAAGGTTTGTCGTTTCGAAAATATGTTTTGGTTTATGTCAAAGGTCTTAATCGCTTTGCCAAAATAAGAGTAAAACAGGATTGATTTATTACATTGTATAGATTCATGGAAGTAAGAGTGTAAAAGAAGTATAGAAGATGTAGACCAAGAATTTTTGAGCAGGTCCTTTTGAAATTCATTTAACTGGCTTCTTCATATTTGATAAGGCTCTGCCAACAAATTCTTAGTTCATAACACCCGTACAACGTCACTAATGTACTTTCACTATGCATAACCACCCATGACTGATGAGTAATTTCAATTCAGTTTTGTTACAAATTGATGCATGTTATTTCGTTCCCAACACAGTTCACATTTTTCTTTGAACTCAGCATTTCCGACTTCTTAAGTTTAGAATCATACTTAATGTGGCTGAATAAACTGTGCAGAAATAAATGTCACTGGGAACGACCGCGCATTCAAAACAAAGCTATCCTTACACTTCATTATACAGAATATGGAATGCTTTTAACTTTTGGAGTTATTTAGGAGCAGCACCAAAATAAGTGCCCTTCTCTCTGCCAAGACAAGAAATTCTGCAAAAGAAAATAATTTTTCCACAAATGAAATATGCATTTTGACAAAAGACAGGTTTTGTCTCTGGAAAAGTTGCATCACATGACATGAGCTCTAACCAGTGATATTAAACTATGTAGACTGGAACTGTGTCTTTTTAAATAGCAAACCGAACCACAGCCATTAATTAAGTGTTTACCACACTTAAATCCCAAGTTTCAACAGAAAGCAGGAAAGTAAACCCTGATGAGAAGACATTGTGCAAGTTTGGGTTTGCAATCTCTTGCTCAGTGATGTTCAACATCACCCACCAGCCTCCTCCTCTAAAGGTATTTTCTGTCATTCTCAAGACTGATATTACATTTCAAATTAAGTGGAAATGTCATAACTGGGGCTGTGGCACATCAGAGAGCTGGGAAAGGAAAATGTGGAAAGTGATTGTTCAACTTTTTTATGACTCTTTATTGTAAAATTACTTTTCCCAGTATGATACAAACACAAGAGATAAAAATGTCTATGTTTCATCTGAAAAAAGCGTTTTCTTTTCGAACTCTCCTTTATTCTTCCCAGTCTCCAGTGATCTTGTTAATGTGCTCTTCATATTTTGTGTTGAATTTTATGTGGTTGTGTGAACCATGTGTGAAACTTTGCTAGATGGATGATGCATGCAGATGCGCACACTATGGACACCTTGATGAAAGTCATACAACATAAACAACTACACACACTCCGAGGCTGAAATACACTTGAAGCTGTAAACATACAAACAGAAGTTATTTGTGCAAAAAGATCATGGAAACTCCTGTCTGGGATAAAAAGGATTTGTAATGCCATGGCAGGCATGAGCAGAGTTAATGAGGCACTCCCACGTTCTCATTCATAGGTTGTGGGTTTGTTCAGCTTTTTCAGAACTGAGCGGGGGAAATTTTGCTTTGCCTCAGCAGATCTATTTAATCTGTCATGCATTTCACTTTGTTTCCATTGACATTGCCCTAAACCGTGTTCATAAGATGAACTTCACTGATCCTTCAGAAAAAGAAAAAAAATTAACCGAAGACAAAAAAAATCAAATAAAATCTGGAGCCTTTTTAGACTAAAGACTAGAATTTTCAATGAAATATTTGTAGAGTTTATGTATTTTTTATCCGTTTTAGCATAGCTGTGCTAGTGTCTATTAAAGATATATATTATAAATCATATTTGCAAATAAGTCTTGACGCTCTTAAAGTAACTTATGCATGGTTTTCCACAAAAAATGGGAGAGTGCTAATTATATACTGACTAGCTTAATAATTATTTCAGCAGTGATATGCATCAAAGGAAGAGGCCCTGAGCGGCTCATAACTTTGTAAAGAGATTAGGTCAGGAGGTTTCAGAAAGAGTTGTTATATGGAAGAAAACTGCAGGGGGAAATGGTTCAAGATGTAATTGTGAGTCATTTAAGTCAAATCCACAGTGCTTTTGCATTGGTTTTCTGGCTTAATCAGAATCAGAATCAGAATCAGAATCAGGTTTATTGCCAAGTAGGTTTTCAGACTTACAAGGAATTTGCCTTGGTGTTTGGTGCACGACACAACACTTCTATGAGAAGCAAGAATAAAATAAAATGTAGAAATAAAAATCTAAGACAGAGAATGATAAAACTGAAAAATACAGTCTTTAAAAATAGAAATCTGAATGTACAAATGAACAATCTTTAAAAATATAGATCTGACTGTGCAAATTAACAATTGAGATGTGCAATGTTGATCTGCAGCAACAGACCAGAAAATGCTGAAGCATTGGGTACATTAGTGAGGTAGAGGGGGGTAGGAGAAGAATAGGTGGGGGGCGCTGGCCTTGTTGATGAGGCCAGTTGCTGTTGGATAAAAACTGTCTTTATGGCGTGAGGTTTTGGTCCTGATGGTCCTCAACCTTCTGCCAGACGGGAGGGTTTCAAAGAGTTTGTGACCAGGGTGAGAAGGATCAGACATGATCCTTCCTGCACGCCTTAATGTCCTGGAGGCGTGCAGGTCCTGAAGGGATGGCAGATCGCAGCCAATCACCTTCTCGGCTGAGCGAATGATACGCTGCAGTCTGCGCTTGTCCTTAGCAGTGGCAGCAGCGTACCAGATGGAGATGGAGGAGGTGAGGATGGACTCAATGATGGCTGTGTAGAAGTGCACCATCATTGCCTTGGGCAGGTTGAACTTCTTCAGCTGCCGCAGGAAGTACATCCTCTGCTGTGCTTTCTTTGTGAGGGATCTGATGTTCAGCTCCCACTTGAGGTCCTGGGTTATTGTGATCCCCAGGAAACAGAAGGACTCCACAGAAGCAATTGTGGAGCCACACAGAGTGATGGGAGCAGGTGGTGCTGTGTTCTTCCTGAAGTCTACAACCATCTCCTCTGTCTTGAGCGCGTTGAGCTCCAGGTTGTTGGCTGCACACCAGGACACCAGACGGTCGATCTCCCACCTGTAGGCAGACTCGTCCCCCTTTGAGATGAGTCCGATGAGGGTCGTGTCATCCGCATACTTCAGGAGCTTGACAGACTGGTGGCTGGAGGTGCAGCTGTTGGTGTACAGGGAGAAGAGTAGGGGGGAGAGGACACAGCCCTGGGGCGATCCAGTGCTGATGGTCCGGCTGTTGGAGGTGTGGCTTCCCAGCCTCACATGCTGCCTCCTGTCAGATAGGAAGTCAGTGATCCATCTGCAGGTGGGATCAGGCACACCCAGCTGGGAGAGCTTGTCCTGGAGTAGAGGGGGGATGATGGTGTTGAAGGCAGAGCTAAAATCCACAAACAGGATCCTGGCGTAGGTGGCCGGGGAGTCCAGGTGCTGGAGGGTGAAGTGGAGAGCCAGGTTGACAGCGTCATCTACAGACCTGTTGGCTCTGTAGGCAAACTGCAGTGGGTCCAGGTGTGGGTCTGAGATGTCTTTCAGGTGGGCAAGGACAAGGCGCTCAAATACCTTCATCACCACGGAGGTCAGGGCGACAGGTCTGTAGTCATTGAGGCCTGAGATCTTTGGTTTTTTGGGGACGGGGATGATGGTGGAGGTTTTGAAGCAGGCAGGCACATGGCATGTCTCCAGCGAGGTGTTGAAGATCTCAGTGAACACAGGAGACAGCTGGTCTGCGCAGTGCTTCAGGATGCTAGGAGAGATAGAGTCGGGTCCAGCTGCTTTGCGTGGTTTTTGTTTCCTGAAAAGGCTGGATACATCCTTCTCCTGAATGGAGAGAGTCGTCGTAGTTGAGGGAGGGGGGTCCTTTGATGTGGGCAGTTGAGGGTGGGGGCACGCCCCCGCTGAGGTGGGGGTGCAGGAGGGCAAGGGCTGGTGGTGGTGGGGGAAGGTGTTGGTGTTAGGACTGTCCCATTGTCTTTCAAATCTGCAATAGAAGTCGTTCAGCTCGTTTGCCAGACGCAGGTCGTTGACAGAGTGGGGGGGTTTAGGTTTGTAGTTGGTGATCTGCCTGGTGATCTGCCTGAGCCCCTTCCAGACAGATGCAGAGTCGTTGGCTGAGAACTGTTGTTTGAGCTGAGGATCATGCTCTCTCATCATCATTTTAACTGTATCATTTTCATAGTTTTACTGAGTTGTAGTACTTTCTTTATTATGTATTTAACTTTGGATTTTACCCTTTTTTTCTGTCTACACAGCTGTTACCAAAAGCCTTTCCTGACAGAGTTCGTGGTGCCACAGAACTATAACATGGCTAAGAACACTCTAATTTCCCAAGAGAGTTGGTGGACTCCAATAACAGGACATTGTCTTTTCTAAAGTCAAAGTGAAAACAGAATAATTCCAGCAGTGGATCAGACTTTAAGTCCATGGTGCTCAAAAAAGCATGGAAGGTGATACGTACAATGCAAGACCAGAATAGATTTATTAGTTACGCCATCCCATAAGTGATCCCCTGGTGTATCTTTCAGAACACTCTCATGGATGGTTCCTCGTTCAGCACCGCTTCCACTGGTCTCAAACATGATTGCACTCTCGGACAGCCATAACCAGCATTACCAGCTACATTTTTTAAACTCTCTACTCTTTTGGCTCCATTTGCTCTTGGCAGGATGTCTTGAGGGGTGCCTTCCACATGATCATGAGCATTTAAGAATGATTGATGGCTCCTGGGTCCTGTGGGATGAAACCACTCTGATGTCAGACTTGTATTTGGAAAGAAGTCTAGACGCCAAGCTGTGATTGCACTTAAAGATATAAGATCAGACCTGCACTTACCTTTATGCACTGCAGATGAGAAAAAGTGAATCAGTCCTATATAAGTTAACCCTTTTTCAGAAATTGGTCGGTATAAATCTTTGTTACATTTTCCTGTCATGTTTGTGACTACGTCTAACTCTTTAGGACCAGATGCACCACATGGGAATTTAAGAATGCTTAAATTACCCCCAAAGATGTCAGAGTCTGGTTGCAGACTTCCCTCCTTTCTGAACCTGTTCCCCTTTACTTGTTGTCTGATGTTTGTTTTCTCCTTGTCTGGCTCTACTTTCCTCCTCGGTGTGTGAGTAATGTGTGCTCACTTGCTGCACCTGTGGCTCATCATATCCCAGCTGTTTATCAGCCCTTGTCCTCAATTCAGTTTCTACAGACAGTTTTCAGCTGTTTTTACATTTCAATTAACCTGGTCAGGTGTTTTGTAGCAACATTTTTTGCATAGATCCTGCCACCACCTTGTTCACTACTTCAGTCACCACACCTGGAGAACAGAGAAGAAAAAGCCTGCCTACAGCCCATTCCCGGTCAGTAACATTTTCCTTTCTCTTCTCAAACAGAAGGTTTAATTCTATAGATTTTGAACAGAAAAGTAACTTTGTTAATTTCTGAACCATTTTCGTGGATGTGGAACAGTAAGTGGGTGTTAAGTTCAATGATATAGCACCAATCCACAGACAAAGACAAGTTGGGGTCTTTAACACAGAAATTAAACAAGGCCTTTCAAATAAGGTCCAATTCAGTTCAATGATCATCCAAAAAAAACAATACGATGCATTCAAGAATGATTCTACATATAGATTGTATATTTTCCAGATAAGAAATGTCTTCTTTTTTTTTTCATAAAACAATTCTGTATTAACTGACAGCGATACCAAGCTCAGTAAGCATGGCCATTTGTCTCAAACAAGAAGTGAAAGCTGAGGACAGAGATAGAAACAATTACAAAAAACCACAGGGCCAGGGATATCCCCAGTGGGCAAGGGAAAGAAAAAAAATACAAAAAAGCAGAAGTTCTAAAGTGCACATACACAGAGAGTTAAGAGAGCATAATGAAGAGTGCTGCTCAGTGCTCCATAAGATGTCTCACAGCAGCTTAGGCCTACTGCAGCTTAGCTCACAGGATGGCTCAGGCTCAGCTCAGCCGGCCCTGAGTACATGCATTAAAAGAATGAATGACAGGAGAATCTCCACTCACCTGTTGCCTTTGACATGGGCACTGTCAAATCGACCAGAGAAGTGTGAATGCTTCACTGGAGATGGATGTTGTATGTCCCGTCCCAGAGCTGTATGCATGTCAGACATTGTGAGCGGTTTCACCAGCTGATGGGCCTATCAGTGGAAATGTAATGTGTGCACAATGCTGCTGCAAAGATTTACAGCATCACGTCAACCTCGCCCGTGGACAGATAGATTACATTCCAGGGGATGCCAGTGTCTTCTGTCCTATTTATGAAGAATGCTAATTGAGTGCCTGCTTCATCATAATCATCAGATGATTAAACTTGTGAGTCATACTACAGACTTTCCAGATTTGTGGAGAGCCATGAACACAGTGTTGGTTTCAAATCCAGCACGTGAGCATCACACGTTTTGGAATGCCGTAGCTGACACCGGGTTTCAGGTGCAGATGTACAGCTGACTCGACTCTCTCTGCTGAGATCTGTAAAGTGGAGCACAGAGTTGGACACTTTCAATCCAGTGAGCAGTGAACTGTGTCATTAGCGCCTGCAGCCGTGGTGCTTGTCTGTGTCACTCCTGTGTGCCCTCTCCAGCTTTTGCCTTTTTCACCTAAAGAGTTTTAGACGGCTTTGTAATTATAAAGTGAGATTTTAGTGTACTGGTTGCGGCTCTCCATCGAGCAGCCTGGAGTGGTGTAAACCAAGTCCTGGTGTAATAAGTGAGGCTTTGTTAACGGGTTTTAAAGATGGAAAGTTGGCTTTGTGAGGTATATATTATTTTATATGTGAGCCAAAATATGAGCCCTGGTGAACAGATATGCCCGGGAAGGTTTGACCTCCCACTGCATCACTGTCAAGACTGCGGAAAAGCAATTTGTCTTTATTTTAGGGCTATTGATTCTAGGTCAATACAAGGAAAGACTTGTAAACTGTTTTGCATTGTTTCTCACTTTTAGAATATAAACTATCTTCTGAAGATAGTTATTCCCATGTGACACCTAATTGCTCCTTCACACCACCCATTACCATCGCTTGAAAAATGGTGGTGGTTTTATGAAATAAACATTTTACAAAGCAGTAATTTACACATTTAGAAGCCATTTATTTTAGCTTGTCTAAGCTGCAAACAATCAACTCATTTGACAATGATGTACATGTTTCTCTGGCCAATTCAACCATCTCCTCTTTACGTTCAGTTGTCAGCTCAACGGCTTTACCCATCTCTTCTTTCTCTAAGCACTCAGAGCCAGTATTAGTAAAAGCTGAGGCTGGAAATATCCAATTTTAGAACATCTGTTCACCTTTTATCAGCCAGTAATTCACTATTGGCAAAAAAAATCCATCAAGCGCATTGTAAATCTGTATTATGCATAATAATACATCATTTTGTCTATATTTGTTTCATGATAAAAAGACATCTAGAGATGAATCTGACTTCATAGTAGCTGTGCGTTATAGCAAAGCACATCATGGACCATGAATTCAGTGTTTTATGGGCATCATTTTCCACACATCATGCCAATGTTTTGCCTACAGAGAGAACGTTCACAATATGGAATTATATAATTAAGTTATATAACTTTCAGTCACACTAATCTGTATTTTTTTGTGAATGGAAAAATGACCAGATGAAAGCAGACTACCTTGGCTGTACAGTTTGTGCAGGTCTTGGATCATCTGCCAGGAGGATTTGGCACAAATTAGGTTTTAATTTGTTTTTGAGCTAACTCAAATGAATGACTGGATATGATTCACGAATCGCCTTTTACAAATGCCAGTTGAATAATTGTCCAAAATGAGCTATTTTGCATGTATTTGTGACTGTGAGATCTCAAGGAGGGTAAAAGGTGGACAGACATGACAATCAATTAAAAGATTAAGGGATTTAGCTTTGCACACAAGTGTTCAGCACATTTGGAATTCATATCGAAATGTGTTGTACACAGTGTGTGCATGAACATGAGGGATTCACACAGTTTTCCCAAAGCTTCAAACACACAGCTGTTTATCTCATGATCAGCAAAAAAAACAGTTAGCCTATATCCAGCAACTATTCAATCGTGAAACTCAAGTCTTACTACTCTCCCCTCATGTGTTAAATTATCTGTTGGAAGCCCCCAAGTCACTTCATCACCTCTAATTTATTTCCCAACACCCCTTGAATTTCTAGAACTTCTATTGTGACGTGAGTCAACACAATAGAGCTTGCCTGTCCTTTTCAGACATGAAGAATCTCTGACTTGTTCATGCAAAACATCACAGTTTGGGCTAAAGAGGAGTTGTGCACGGGAAAGATAAGACATACTTTTCTCCCGAGGGTTAATGTTACAAATCTCTGTAGTTCAAGAGCTTTTGACACATGTAAATTAGTCTACAAATGGTATGATTTAAATCTCATTTCTAGATTCCAAATGAATAATAGCTGATGCTGTATTGTCCCAGTGATAAAAGCCAACATTCCTTGATGCATTTGAAAGTGGCCAGTTTACACAACACCATCTGACAAACTACACCCAGGTGTAATAATTACTGCAATAATTGTGGCCAGAGGGCTGTCGTACATGAGTGTAAATCATTGTGGGTTATGATTCCGTAATTTCCCTCTGGACGCAGGACTAAACTTACACATCCTCAAAGCCTGACGGCTCTAACTTGACTTTCTGTATCTCATACTAAATTCATTTATCAACCTAATGCATGATTGGACTCCTTTAGGACAAGGAGCCCCTGTTTTCATCCTCATCCCTTCTGCAGACCGGCAGTCTTGGCAGTAGCTCATAAACTGTAACACTATTTCTCTGCTTCTTTGATGAATATGTTATGGCATATTATAGTTGCAGCTGTGATTACTGGGTTTTCAGTTTGTGTCCAGTTTTATGAGTGGAGTGTGTAGCCAGTGTTAATTACAGTGTTCAGGTATGAGCCAGTGATTGCTGCTGCAGCTACAAGCTCTAAGAGGATTACCTCCTGGCAGACAAAAATGCCCAAGATAAAGAGACTCACCATATCTGAATAAAATTGCACTGCCAAGGGAAAACTTCTCCAAACCAGCCTTCTCTAACCTCTACTACTTAAATATGAAATATAAACATGGAATAACAATAACCCCCTGGTTCGGTTTGGTTTGGTTTGGTTTAGGTTCTTTTGAACTCTTGAAGATGAAGGACTGCAGAAAAAAATGAATACAGTAGTAACTCTCTGTAAAATGTGATGCCAAACCTAATTTTCTTTCTTTTCCGGATTTTAGATTTAGGCATGTTTGGTAACAACAGACTCCGTCTAGATTTATAGTATCTCGGCATTTTTCTGTGGTCTTTCTGAAAGTATGTAGAATATGTCAAATTACATTGTCCTCAAAGATTTTCTTTTTTTTGTCAAACTGATCAAGAATTCTTGAGAAATTTTCTGACACTGCCACTTGTATAGCTGTGCTGCTCCATACTATACCACACCTGCATCATGTGCAGCGTTGGGCTGCTAACTGAATCAGTCAATATACTTCCAATACAGATAGTTGTTCTTGCTACAACAAAACACATTTCAATCATGTGGTTGTATGACATGAGATATTGGAAGGGTGATCATTTCCCCCCAAAATGTTTTATTTTACAGATGCATCAAACTGAGTCTGAATTGTCTGAAGCAGACCAGAACTTTGTTAATGCATTCCCTTTTAATTCTAATGCTTTACTACTTCTTAAAATTAGAATTTTGTATTTGCAATTGGCAAACTCTTAAGCTTTGAAAAAAACCTTTGGACTGACAATTTTATCGAATCTCTTCAATATCTTTCTGTCATCAATGCAGTGGATTTAACTGAATGGAAGCTGTCCTAAAGTTCTTGCTTGGGATTTACTAGTATTTTCATTTAAGGCATGAACATGTTCTCTCATGATTCTACACTCATCAAGATGTCTACAATACTGCTGGAGGATTTTTCTAATTGCTAAAAACTCCAATTATAATGGCTTATAGCAGTCTTTTCCCCAGGGTTTTAGGACTGCTACGGTTAGGCCCTTTTTAATAATCCGGAATAAGCTTTTGAGCCTTTCCCTCCTCAACTCCTTCCATTACAACCTTTCATTATCTGCAATCAAGCTCCGGGCACCAACACCTGCTGCAGTTCACACTTGCTTTATCAAAACAATTATCTTCTATAATAATCTATGTTTACTTTATTTGGCCCCTTTCCAAAGGACCAAATAAACTAAACATACTTGCACTTCTTCCTTTGGGACTGTGGGGGTGTTTATATAAGATTATTCCCACCTCAATCCATCCTCATCCCATCATACCCTGGTTTTGTATAATATGTTTCACTGTATCTAACAACCAAGAGGCAAAAAACAAAGTCTGCTGTATACCCAATAGAGACTATTTCTTCAAAGTGAAGACTTTGTTAAAGGTTGGCTTGAAAACTAGGAAGGATTAGGGTATATATTTGTAAAGAAGTGTAAGTGTCACGTCTGGGGGAATGTCTCGTCTTGATTACCTATTGTGTACAC
>JABUIW010000056.1:5493667-5602504 GCA_013363375.1 Menidia beryllina
TATCTATCTATCTATCTATCTATCTATCTATCTATCTATCTATCTATCTATCTATCTATCTATCTATCTATCTATCTATCTATCTATCTATCTATCTATCTATCTATCTATCTATCTATCTATCTATCTATCTATCTATCTATCTATCTATCTATCTATCTATCTATCTGTCGGTCTATATTATTGGGTAATAATTATTTTCAATTAGTCTAATTTTTTTTCGTTCCTTGTCGACTTTGTTGGGGGGTTCATGTCAAAGGTCTAAATAGTTTGTATTAAATCCACATTTACAAAGCAAAACCAAACACATTTCCGTCATTTATTTGAACTGGAAGAAGGACAGTCCTAACTTTTAACCTTTATTCATATTAAAAGTAATCTTTCTCACAATTCCACAGCTTTTAATTAAGTAAATACAGAGATGATTGATTCAGAGGACTGTGTAACTCAGTTGAGTGGGCATCCCATGTGTAGGGGTTGAAAGTTTTTGTAGCAAATGCCTGGGTTTGAGCTCTGCCCTGTGGCCCTTTGCTGCACATCATACCCTTGTCACTGACCACTTTCCTGCCTCTCTGTTAATAAAGGCTGGAATCCACAAAATCCTTAAAACACCTACAGTATGTCTGTAGCTATCTGCGTGTTCTGATATGAGAGTTGCTGGCACCCCATGTTTGTATAACTCTGTTACATTCTATTGCATCTTGCTGTACCTCTCCTCTCCTTATGATGTTTGTCATGAATAAATTGGCCGGGAGAAAGAGTGGCGGAAAATATTCCACAAACTCCTCTAACATGGACAAGGATTCAGACGATGTGTATAGAATATGTTATAACCAGATATTTGAATGCATCATTGCAGTTCTTCTGCAGTCTGCTGACTATAATGTCCCACTGATTATCCAACAGCAGTTTATCAGTCTGAACCTGGAAGTCACAATGGATTTTATGGGATGTTCTAGACCAAGGTTTTTGGACTCCCCCACTTTGGCTTTTTACCTATATATTGTAAGTCTAGTCACTTGGGTACCATTTTCCATGTGTGTCATACCCTGCTGGTGCTGCTTTGTCATGGAAGGCTGTACAGCCTGCAGCTGGGGTCTGGTGTGGCAAACCCCTGCCAACTGCTCTTTTATTCAGCACCAGTCACTTTGGTTGGATTATTAGTGCCGCTATGCATTTCCTCTCCTCAGCCTTTTCTGAGACTGACATGAACTTTCAATGTCAGCCTGCTTTGTCTTAGGTAGTGGCTGTGATGATAATGGTATCAAACCCATTCTTGGTAAGGGGCATTCAATTGTAAATCAGCTTTTTGACTGTAAACTGACAAAAGTCCCAACTTCCATTTCATATGATTATGTATACTGTAATTGTGATGATTACAGTTTGCTTTTCAGTGGATAATACTTTTCTTCAATAGCTCTATTTTAATTTGATAAGTATTACATTTTTAAAACCCTTTTTGTCCAGTGGCGCAATCAACTGTAAACAGCAAGGTCCCTGAATTTATAAAAAAGGAGAATATTCACTTGTATACACTTAAGGAAAAATCTGCTGCTCAGGTCTGGTTCAGTTCAAGATTATAAAAAGTTAGAAAACTCATTATCTTAGAGCATTGTGTCCTCTTCAACCAGAAATCATATAGAAAACCACACATTCTCATTGTTTCCACCTCATGCAGTTCTCTGTCTCTGCGACCAAATCAACCAAGTCTTTTTATGTTTCTATCAGTGCTGGCTCAGTCCACAGACTCTAAACACCCTGTGAATGTCTGCATAGATGGCACTGTTTCTAACAACCTGTTTTTCTTGATTTGTTTTTAAAAAACTCTGTCGCTTGGTCACAACCTGACCATTTGATTAAATTAGGTCAAATCTAAAAAGAAACACTTTTTACCCAGTGAATTTGGAGTGTAAAAGTCTAATCATAATTAAATTTCAGTTGCACTTACATGCTTCACCTCCTAAGACAATATCTTCAATCCCTTCTTTATCGTCTTATCATTAACTTGCTCTCCATTCGTCTCAGCCTAAAGGTGACTGAAACTGATTTAATGCACCTACGTTATGTTAAAATTCATATCAACAATCCAGTTACATAATTACCATAGTGGTCCGTGCTCCACAATGGACGTGTGGCCCCTGTTACAATTACCCACTAAACAGCATCTGTAAAACACAATATCTGGATTTGATGTTGACAGATTCTTATACCTACATGGAGCAGATAGTTGAGATTCCACGCATCTCCTAAAAAGTCATCCTAATACTGACAAAAACTCTGACCTTCTCAGCACTGTAATCACTGTTATTACACTGGGGGGGGGGGGGGGCATCTGCTGGTACCTGTACGTCATGCTGACTAGAAAAAGCTTCTTTCCCTATGGCACTTCCATTCTGGATTCAATATTGAGGAATTTTTGAAGAATTTTTGCATGATTGACAGCTAATGCAAATTCTAACTTCCTAATGCTACTTCATCTCTTTCCATCATCTCAGAAGTGGTGGCTGGTTTGGCATTCTGCTAAATATACACAACTGGTCTATTTTTGATGGAAGCTTCATTAAAACTCACAGACTTGAGGAGTTTAACAGGGAGTCAGTCATGGAAAACCGCAGAAAATACGGGCAGTTCCATACAGTTCTCAAATTGTAATCTGATAATAACTACAAAACGGGGTTTTAGAGTTGCACAAAAGCCCCAGAAGATAGAAAACACAAGGTATTCGCCAATGTTGTACTCTGTTTAGGAAAATAACACCAAAAGGGGCAAGTATAGCATTGGGAGGAGTTTTGGTTTCAGGTAGTTGGGAAAGTGATCAAAATTAACTGGATGTGAGTTGAACACTGAAGAAAACAGTATGCACCACTTCTGACCAATTTCACCAAACATCTGTGTCGCAGCAATAAAGTAAAATTTCCAGATACAAACAGGCTGACAAGTATTTTGTCAGAAGCACGTGTCAGGTTAATTTTATTGAAAGAGGCAATTACCTCTGTGAATTGTCACTTTTATTATTTCAACAATATTGAACAATGTGTATCATGTTTAAAATTCAACAAAAAATATATTGTTTAAGTCATTCCACTGCAGTTACAGATTCTGCTCCAAATTCCTCTGTCAGCAGCAGCAACTGCATGAAAGACCCTCCTTGTCTTTGCCCATGTCTACACTATTCGTCTTTTTTTATCCACTGAGAGAAACAGAGCTGTTTCCTGCACCATCACTCCTCATCCTTTTTGTCTTTATTACTCCACAACAAAAATAACTCTCACTTGTTTCCTTTTTAGCATTCTCACAAATCTTTCTTCCTCTGTATTTCACAGATGTCAGAAAGACTTCTATGTGCTCTGAATGCGGAGTCAAGGTGAGGTTTAAACAGACCTGTCTGTCAGTTGTCTGAATACGGGCTGAGACCTATTGATTTTTGGTTTACGAAGAGACCTAAAGCTAATCCGTATGCCACGCACACAGAAAAAGCACAAGAGGTCTGTGAGATGAGCAGCAACTCTGTGTTCAATGTCAAAAGTCTCAATGCACAGTTGAACAATTAAATCAGTTTAAGGTTTTGATAGCTAATAATGACTCCAACGTGATAGGAGAAGCAGTTTAGTATCTTCAACCACGGGATGATGTTCTATTATGAAAATTTTAAATTAAGAGTGTAGTCTTCTTCTTGTATCATTATTGTTATTGGCCAGAGACATTTCTCCTTTTAGAACAGCATATCTTGATTCATGTGTATGGCCCTGTTAAGAATAAGCCCTATCGAAAATGGATGGATGGAACTGGTTCTCAGTTTCAATACAAGGGGAGGTGTGATACCGCTTTGACAGAGACAAAAACATCACATCTATATATCAAGCAGGGTCTCATTTATATAAGCAAAACATTCTAATTTAAACACTTATGTTAGTTTAACTGTGAGATTTTAATACTGAGATTTTTGAATGCAGATTTGATAATGAGTGCGCTGAAGTATATTGTTATCAACTCATGACAAAAAGTTTGTGTGCTTTTTTGTTTACCGGAATCATCTTCCTTCTTGTTAAATAAGCCCAGAAGCTCTGATGGCTCTTAAAGAGGCTCATCAATTAGGCTCATCATTTTGCAGACAGTGGTATGGGACAGGTTACCACTTTATTGTGCTTATCTGCAGCTTAATGGGCATTTTACACTCTAAAACATGAACATTCCTAGATTAATTTTCTCTTCATGCCACACCGAAATTTGCTTTATATTATGATGGCAAGAAAATGTGGATAGAGGATGCACTACAGCTACCTAATTACTTATTAAAACTGATTTGCTTTGGTCATATTTCTCTGTAAGATATGTTATCATTACAAACTTCCATCACATAAACAGGCTCTTCATGGATTTCTAATTAATTGTTTTATGAGTTTATACACGCAAACATATTAATGCAAGGCAGACACAAACATAGCCAAGACTTTGAATTGTCTTATCACTCTCCAAGCTAAGTGATTTGGGAGGCTCCCAGGATGAATCACCCACAGCCTGACACTCTCAATAACACGGCTCCTGTTTTATTAATTCTACCGTCTCTCTCCTTCTCCTTCTTTTATTCATGTGCTTCATCTGTCTATTCTACCTCATGTCATGACTATTTGTGATGAAGTTCAGGTGTAGAAATGAAAAATTCTAAATGAAATAAAGCCCAGATCGTTGACAACTTTTGTGCCTCAAGTTTTCTTAAGACCTATTGCTAGTCTTGCTTTTTTTGAGAAATTTGAGTTTTTTCTAATAACACATTTGTATGGATGACAGAAACATATAGATTGTTGTGGTTGGCTAAATTTGAAATCAAGACATTTCATTTGGTTGTGACAGGAAATAAACTGAGTGTTGCTTTTTCTTTGCTGATGATCTGTAATGAAATTGGGATGAAACTTCGTCTCAAATGGAGCTGAACTGTTTCCTCCGCCTAAAGTGAGTTTTTATGTGACCCTCAGGCAGTTTCTGGGTGCGTGAGAATTAATTATCTTAAAGCCTGAGTTTTTCTGCTGTGGTTCCCATAAAAAAACAAACTGATTTCAAGAGGTTTCTAAACTATTCTACAGGCAGTGGGTTCATTCAAATTCCTGATTTTTTGTTTGTTTTTTGTCAAAAATCTTTGCAAAGAACATTGTGGCAATTGTGTTAAGGGAAGTAGGAAGCAAAGATAAAACAAGAATGACAAGAAAATTAATTGGACTTAAAACATACAACTACAGATGACAGGCTGTTGTTGGCAGAGTTTTGTTTGCATTATGTAGTGAAATGAAGTGTTTGTTTTCATGTTTATTCCAATGCTCACATAAGGTACATTGCAAATAATCAGTTTGGGGAAAGTAATATGAGCCAACAGCCCACTCTTGCCAGGAATTTTTGACTGCTGTTGTTAAACTGTTTTGTACTTCATCGCGGTGGCAGGAATCCAAACTTGGATATAGAGGTTCACTTGAAGCACAAAATGAGTTTGGCTGCTGGAACAACAGAATTGACTGATGAATTTTGGAAAGCGAAAATCATTGTGGCCAAAATCCAAAGATCAGCCTGTCTCTTAGAATATAACTGTGTACATAGGTGATGTTGTATTGTTCCTTGGACAGACAACCCCTGCTTCTGCGGGTCGATTTGTCTCTATGGTTACAAATGTTACAAATGTGTGTGTGCGTGTGTGTATATACACATACGCACTGTTTATAAAACATAAAAGTTATCGGCATTTAATATGGACTAAGCAATTAATGTTACATATCTGATGGCTAAAGAGGTTTTACCCTCCCCAGAGGGAACAGAAACTAGGAAGTTAGAGTTTAGGAATAGGGTCACTATAACATCTTCTAACTATCATGTAACTACACAAAGATGACTCTGAGTACTCATGGACAGTGCCACCCACCTAGCAACAAAAGTCAGTTTAAAGCAAGTTAACAGTAAAAGTGTCTCTGAAAGTATTTAATGATACTAAAGGGTAAGCCCTGAGTCCAGAATGACGTTCCCCCCTGGGTTGGTTAGTGATGATATCTGTGTTGGTGGTCTACCCCCTTATGACTTTGAAGGTGTCACATTGATTTTCATACACAACGTGCTGTACTTTTCAGTTTTGCAAGTTTGAATCCCAAAAACACAAGCCCATAGTGATTTTATATACACAGTGATCGACTGAGATTGTCAAATGAGAACTAAGATGATTGTGTCATTGCTGTCGGAGGCGTGCCCAAAGACATTACACCGAGCAACTGTGAGAGACAATGCTCCTACAAGGCTTAAAAAACTCACATTTAGTGATTAGCCACATGATGTGATAGAATCACCAGAAGCCATAGGACAGTTTTGTTTGATTTAAGCCATATATTTACACTGAACGTTTACCAATTGTATTTTTTTTCACCTTGTTTATTCAACATTAGCTGCAGCGCTTGATGAGTGTAGACTCAACGTTCCGAGCTCTGCCTGTTTATGGCTTAACTGTACATTTTCTAAATTGAATCGGGGTCAATTTGACACTTTTGCTGAATACTGCCTTTACTTAATGCTTATGTCGATTGTGAAATCTGATTTATATAATGCACAAGACGTCTTATGCTGAGAACCTGCAGTGAAAATAACACATCAAGCTAAATGGAAATGATGAAACCTCTACAAGCCAAATGCACACTTAGTTGGACAATGTAATAACTAACATAATTCTCTGGAGACTGATAGTTGTACTTAAAATGTGCAAACTGCAGCAATAGCCAGTCTTACCTTGTAACGCCAGTTGTGAAGTAACGTTAAAAAATGCAAAATGCATTGTGAGAGCCGGACATTTGAAGATACTAAGGTCCCTATTAATGTAAGACAAGATTCAATGCAGGTCAGAGCTGCTGATACTCCGGGGTCATAAGTACAAGATTCAGAAAATAGCTTCAGATGCAGATAAAACAATTTTAGCTACATTTTACAATGACTGAAATAATATGGCTATCCTATGGTCAGACAAACGTACAGCACAGAGTGAACGCTGACACAAATGCTAGCATATTTTGGATTAATCGAGCAATGAAAAAAGGCTCTCCTGTTTCTAAATTTCACTTTTCATATGACCCGTATCCTCCAGTGAAATATGATATTGCTGGATGAAAGAGTCTGATTGGTTCCATTTTCTTTCTCACAGTGATGAAGTGAAATGAGATGTCTGAAGCATCAGGAATGCTATCATAAAAAACCAAAACCATTTCAAAGGCTGTGAGGCAAACAAAAAAATCTTGAAATATTAGTTTCAACATCTCATAACGCTATCAAGAGGTTTTACCTCCATAAAATGGGTGAAACCCCTCCAGGACGTGGCATTAAAAATACATTCAAAGAGAGCAGTCTGTGGAGGTATGTGCTGGTTGTGTTTTTTTTTTTTTTTTAAATTAGACAAGACATCTAAAGAGCTGCAGGCTGACCCGGAGTAATCTAGTGTGGTGGTTTCAGCCCACATATACACAGTCCGCCATGGGCAAAGGCCAAAGAGAACACCGTGACTCAAAGAAAAACACAACAGGATGGCTCTAATGTTGTCACTCTGGAAACTGTCTGTGCAAAAAGCTTCTAGGTTACTTTAAAATTGTTGCCAAATAAAATCATATGCTGGGCTGCTGAACTCATAAGATGCTAAAGTTTGAAACTTGTTGCCCCTGTACTTGGAGCTTGCTCATGATGACACAAGCTCTCCCTGCTGCAGAGTTCATCCATTTAAGTGAACATGTCTTTACGTATGGAGGAAAAGGATTAGTGCTGCCTGATCGTTAACTCAAGATCAAATGATTTAACATATGTGCTTTTTGTGTCTTAAATAAAAGAACAAATTAGTATTTTGGTATTGTTTAATACCTAAAGACTCCCACACTGTCGTTCCATCAACTATATGGGAGTGTATTGCAAGTTTACGTCTCGACCTTACAGGAGCTTTAATATCTCCTCTTAGATCAATACAGTCCCCCTCACAAGCATTCAGCCCAGTTTCCCTGCGGTAGCTCAAACATTATTCTCTTGTAATAAATGGAAGTATGTTTGGAACTGATATCCAGACACATCGCATTTGTTTGTGCAAAGGGACAGGCTGTGTGTTCTTTCAATGGCTGTGCAATTGAGTCTGTAATCACAATTCATCCTATTTCAAAAATCAATATTTTAGAGTCCCACAGTAGCCATTTTTAATCAGTTCACTTTTATCCATAATATATGTGGACCTTAAATGTAGGGTGAAAAAAAAAACTTGAGAGACGAACAGTTGCAAATAATTCTGACAGCCAGGTTCTGAAAGCTTGACCTCTTATTCAGCAAGAAATTAGTCCAGATATGTTAATTCGAAGCTTCATCTCGAAAAAATAAATAATAATTGAGTGAGTTAACAACTAGTTTAATACAGCAAAGGAGAAAAAGCTGACAGTACACCACGTAGAATGTATCTACTCTGATACCAACAAGGATTCAGAACATTAACATCTCTTAAGCTCCAGTCTGTATTGATAGAAATCAGTTTCGCCAACCTGCTGAATAACTTCTGTGAAATGATTAGCAATACGAATTTGAAAATAATGTAATAACTTGATTCACATTTAAAAACTTAACCAAAAAATGTAACTAAGAATTTGGTTTATTTGGAAAAGGGGGAGTTTTTACTTTACAGGACCTTGTCCCAGATATCAGATTTCTCTGAAAAACAATAGATATTACCCATAAGACTTTCCCTTATGGTAAAATGGTTCATACAGCCTCAGGAAAGACACCTAAGGAGGCCATGCAGTCCATTAAAATTAGTGATAAGGGGGTGAAAGACAGGGTGCCTAAAGGAAGGTCTTCTCATTGTTTCCTTAACAGACTTGCTAAAGATGTGCATACGTATTACATGACCATAAAAGCTACAGATGGCCTCATCTGTTGACAATTTAGATTTTTTTTATTTTTGCTGCAATTTTATATGACCCATAGAGGCATTTTGTGATGAATCAAACAGATTGCAGGAAGTATATATGACTCTCATGTAACTTTATAGTTGGACTTAACCAGTGACTTAGTTATTTGGAAATTAAAGCTACTGATTTAAGGTTAGACATTTACATTGCCATGGGAATTATTGTTAACACAGTATTAAAATCGGGTTGATTTGTTCAAGCATGCCATTTAAATGTTTGGTTGTCTAAGTGTATCAAACTAACCACCACTTGAATGCATCTTAAACTGGTAAAATGAGTGATATTTAACATTGATAGTTTTTAGAGGTTTTGTCATTCTAATGGTATTTTTGGAGGTATTAGTCATACAATTGAAGGCTATAATGATTTATTTGACATCCCGTTGCCAAAAAGAAATGAGTTGAGGCAAAAACACTGGTTTTACAGCAGGCTGAAAAAGAAATCTGAGAGACAAGTCAGAAACTGAAAAACAAAACTCAGCTCAGAGGAACAGAGGTTGGTATTCATTCATCCAGCCTCTCAAACAACAATCACAGACACTGAAAAAAAAAGAAGGGAAAGCGAGGAGGATCTTGTTTGGCAGAGAGATCACAGCTACACAGATCTATTTACAGATTAGTAAAGGCTCTGTGGTGTGGGTGAGTGTACAGCAGGCACTGACATTTGCAAAGTCACACATACTCATCCCTCATTTACACATGAACCAGGTGCACATTACTTGGCCCAGTCACGCTTGTGCAAAGAGCAACAACTGACCACAGTTTGTGGTTCATAATTGACTTGATGTTTTTGTGCCATCTAGGGGCTAAAGTTTGAACACACGGCTTTCATTTTTATATCCGAGATCAACATGCATACATTAACTACAATGATAGAAGTATCAAATGCTTTTGCAAAAACAATTCATTCAGAGATGTCACAGTGCTAAAATAAGAAATGAGGAGAAAATACTTTTCCTCAGGCACGAAAATCCCAATCTGCTCCTTCCATCCTGCAGCCATCTCAATTGTTTTGCTTTTGTTTGTATCAATCTTTATTTTTTCATCCGTGTATGCAGACACACAAAAGCCAAAAATGAAAAAAATATTAACTAAAGCAAAGACAAAAACACCATATAGGCACTGTCACAAACCTCTTCAAATCATTGTATTTATACAACAGGGTATGGCAGACAAAAACAAAAATAAAAAGGTAATAGACAACCCAAAAACATGTTAATAAATAATGACCATTAGAGAAAGCCATTACAGTGTAACCAGTTCTCTACAAAAACATCACCACACAGCCAGCATATGAAACAAACAAATACATCTATAAATGAGTGCTGTATCTAAGGTTCCCGGGTATGAGGAGATATATACATGTGTGTGTATATGTATGTACTGATGTGTAATATGTATGGGTAATATAAAACATTGGATTTTATTTAAAATTATGCCATTCTCATGATCTAATTCTAAATAACAAGCACGTCAAAAATCTCTTTCAACAGAGTCCTGTCCACTGGGGGCACCATCCTCTTTATTCCTAAAGATACAGTACTTCCAATTGGGGAAGGCAGAAATGATGATGCACAGTTTGATTTTTCTTTTGTATTTTTTAATTATTTAATTTGTGTTTATTTATTTAATTCTGCGATTTTCATGTCATCAGCCACAAGATGACGTAGCCAATTCTAAGCACTGACATAGTATACATTTATGCCTATCTAATGACTACATTGACATGTGTCCAAGCTTTTTAGTTCCTCACAAAGTTGTTTCATTTGAGCAAATTAAAAAAGACCAACACATCTTGTCATGACATCCTCATAATTATATCATAATCTTCAAGTACAATTGAGCACATCACCAATTTTAGCAAATTAGCAACACAGGGTGAAAATAGCTGGGTCTATTTTGTAGATCAATCCAATTTCTATGTCAGAATCACATAGTGACATTAATGGCAGATTTTGGAAGGCATATTCTAATCACAAATACTATATTTATCAAACTTCTTATTTTAAGATTATGTCTTCATAAGTTTCAGCTATTTTTTTCAAATTTAACACACCAATTAGATGCAACTGTTGGATCAATACAAATTGATTTCACTGTCAACATATTCAGTGTTATGCATCTACCTCCAACCTTTCCTACCAAGTCATCTGCGTCAGGTTTTGTCACCCATTCTGTATAAACAGTCTGCCTCTCTGGCCTAGCAATGTGAATAAAGGTACCCTTGCAAACTAATTGCTGGATGCAGAATGCAGCACCACGTTGATAAACCTGAGCTTGCTCTTGCTCTCTGCCTCTGTGCTCTTAACGGTAGTTGTTCTTTCACTTTCCACTAACTCTTCTACCTCCCCCTGAATGATGGCAGGTGTTGATAGCATTCTTCTTCCTTTTGGCATTTAGCTTTGAGTGGCAGGCTAATTACACAGAAGCATGAGCCGGGGACGAAAATAACTTCAGGCTGCACTTTTAAAGATGAAAAACATGCACGCTGCTTCAGTTTTACATGTGTATTTTAGTTTAAAGCATTTGGATCAAAGCCTTCATGGCACAAACAGTTATGTACGGATTTAGTGAGTTCAAAACTCATGAGGATTCAGAACATGCAAAACCACAACGTTAGACTCTAGAGAATAAACGCTAAAGATTATCTTGGTGTTTATACCCAAACCTAAACCCTTAAGGTATATCAATAATAAATCCTTTATTATTTGGATTATTGTTAGCAAAAGTGTTCTGAATGATCAGGTGACAGAGAGTGTTTTCTCAGAGTGATTTTACGATGTCCTAAAAGCTGTCTCTGAAGATCTCATCCATCCATCCATCATCGTTATCGTTTATTCCCTAATGGGGTCGCAGGAGGAATCCCAGTGGCCAATGGGTGAGTGGCGGGGTACACCCTGGACGGTAGATTTCATCCAACGATGCTAAATAAATATTAATGGTATGAGGTCTTTTGTGAGTGTAAAAAGTGTGTTGGATCGTAAGTGGGGGGGGTTTTATTCTCTCACGCAATACCTTAAGATTAAGATCCCTAATTAATGATTCCTTGATCTAAAGCAAATCCTTACATTATTTTTAATAGAGAATACAGTATAATAACAATATGACTTATTTTGTCCAGCTTTTTACATTTTGTATATTGTGATTTTATTTAATGTGATGCTGAAACAGCATTTAAAGAAGGTTTTTAAAAACATTGTGTAGAAAAACATCACAACACCTTGGGAATAATCACAACATTGCAGAGCCAAAGTTGAATTACTGAGCAAACTCACAATGATCACTAAATCTGCAGGAGATCAAAGTGTATGTAACTGCTGAATCTTAAATTGAAGACTGTGTGGGAACTCCAAAATCAATCCCCCTCAACTAATTATTTAGCTGCCATCTTGATACTTAAGTTCTTTGTCATATTATACGGTTAGTGTTGCTCACATTTATCTGTTGGCTGGTTGAAAGTTGGGTTGGGCTGCTCAGGCGATCGCTCTCCTCCCCTCTACTGCTCAAAGAGATAAGAGCTGAGCAACTGCAACTGTGTCAGAGGACACCCCAGTTCACCCACAGCCTTACAGGGACAATGACCGACTCGTAAGTACAGACACACTCTGCTGTGAGTACATTTTAAGTCAAAGCGTTGAAAACAAAGGAACTGAAAGTGCGTGAAATGTCTTTTAGTGGTAAAGAGCTGATAGATGGTGAGAGTGACCGTCTTAAAAAGAGCAAAACAAAGCAAAAGGGAGAAGATGCTTGGAAGCCAGAGGGACCCAAAGACCCATTTGTCATGGTTTGTGTCTTTCTATGAGTGTGAGAGATGACTCACCTTGGTGGGCATTATATATGAAACTGGAACGTTTGCAAATGAAAAAGAATGGGTATGCATACTCAAGCTGACAGATGTTGTGGGACAGTCAAAGACCACGTTCCCTGAGCAAATCATGATACGCTGTTCTTTCACTTTCCTGTTCTATGCCAGCTGGATTCTCTACCTGAGAAGAAACAGCAGGAGATCCAGAAAGCCCTTCATCTTTTTGGCATGGCACCAAACCTGCCTAAGAGCCTGCAGCAGGCCAAAACACACACCTACCATTTTTGGGACACACAGCCTGTACCTAAACTGGGTAAGAAGTAAAGCATCCGTATCATTTTAGATAGTGTAAACTTAGGAGTGGAAAATTGGCTTACGTTACTTTAAAATACTTTATTCATTTCTGGTCTGTTCATTTAGGATTTTTACAGCCTGTTAGGTTGACAAACAAGGGAGGTTCCAAAAGATTGGCAAACCTCAAGTCCTTCACAGCGAAATTAAGTTCTATGTTTATCATTCAGTATGTTTACTCCTTTGTGTCATCAGGTGACATCATTACAACTTTTGGCCCAATACAAGAGAGTGTGAACAGTATTCGAAATGAGCCCTACTCTCTGCCACAGGGTTTTTCCTGGGATACTCTGGACCTGAGAAGCCCCACAGTGGTGAGTGTTTTTTGCAGTCAGTTAAGTCATGTATTAATAGAAAATGCATAATACTCAGAAGTAATTAATTATCATCATTTGTCTGGTCTGACAATGCATCAAAATCAATATTAATCTTCAATTTTGCCTCTATTCATATTTAAGAGGCCTGTTTTAAATGTATCTAAGCAGACCAAAGCAAGGTTATTTTGGCACGTCTTTTCTTTTGTTGATCAGTTTCTTTACACTGGGGTATTGATTAAAACAGCAGGGGGTTCCTCATTTGAAACATTTTCTGACAGCTTAATTACAACCAGCTTTGAAAAAGCGGTCACAATACCAAACTAACCAGTTTTCACAGTAGAGGTGGCAAATTAAAAATTTTGGACACATCTTATTTATTTCAATGTTTTTCTGTCGCTTCAGCTCAGAGCACTGTGCAGTCTACTTAATGAGAACTACATGGAAGAGGATGACAACACAATCAGATTCGACTTTTCTCAGGAGTATCTACAGTGGTAAATTTTGAGCACACTGACATGTACATATTCTGCATCAAAAGATTTTTATACGTTTGATTCATCATCTAAACAAGACAGGCATGTCCTTTTACAGTCCAATACTGATTAACGTGTGTTGCATGCATACATTTTTTATAGACTCAAGCTTTTGGCTTGTGCCTGAATTAAAGCCCTGAACTTTGTCAAAGGGCAGAATCATTTTTCCATCTCAGATGACTAATCTAGCTCAACATGTGATGTACGCGCAAAGTAGACTGCCCTAATCTCTTTACTTAACTTTGCATGTTGTCTGTACTCATTGATCTTCATAATGGCTTCACAACCCACAGGGCCACTTGCATAAGAAATACCATAAATGTTTTCATAAAATATTAAAACATTTGATTTCCAAGAAGTGGTCCAGGGCTGTACTCCTGAGACCAAGAAAAAAAACACATTTTTTAAACAGATTTTTGGTTTTCTCTTAAGGGCGTTGCAACCTCCAAATTGGCAGTTTCAGTGGAACTGTGGCGTGAGAGTAAACACCAATAAGAAGTTAGTTGGCTTCATTGCTGCCATTCCTGCTGATTTTTGCATATATGGGACGTGAGTATCTCATAAATATATTCAAAGATATGTGCTGTGTAAAATGTGATGTGTCAAATATTAGAATTCAGAGCATAAAAGGAAAGTTTTCCAAGGAGTAACTTAACATGCTCGACATGCATTATGCAGGAAGAAGCGAGTGGCCCAGGTCATGTTCCTGTGTGTTCATAAGAAGCTGCGCGGCAAGCGTATGACTCCAGTCCTGATCCGAGAACTAACCCGGCGGGTCAACCAGCAGGGCCTCTATCAGGCTGTCTACACAGCTGGAACAATACTTCCTACACCACTCAGCTCATGCAGGTAGCAGTCACTGACCGCTCATTCATATACAGATCTTTCTTTCAAATATTTGGGATTTATATATAAGTAATGGAATTTTTCTTTTGAACATTTTATATGTATCTGACATATCGGATAGCCTTAAATTACAATCTTGTCTATCAACTTAAGTATTTAACTACTGAGTGAACATTTTTGGTGTTTTCTGTGATGCAGCATCTGCATTTGTCGTTCCTCACACATACACAAACTAATCCCTTTAGTCGATTTCATCGGCCTCTGAATCCCCTTAAGCTGATGGAGGTCAACTACCCAGGTGTGAGGAAGAACATGAGCTCTCAGAGAGCTCTGAAATTCAACAGATTGCCCGAGGTTAGTGTGTTCTGTCATCTAGTGGCCAAATGTGATTATTGCTGGACTGGAAATATGATGACCTTTTCATTGATATGCGCAAAACCAACACATTTTCCAAATGTATCCTTTCTTTTCTTTCTATTTTTTGTGTACAGGGGACAAAAGTACGGGGTCTGCGCCCTATGACCAAAGACGACATACCAGGGATCCATACACTTTTACAGACATATCTGAGCAAATTTCCACTCAGTCCCCTCTTGTCTCTGCAGGAAGTAGAGCACTGGTTGATGCCAAAGGAAAATGTGATTTACACCTATGTGGTGGAGGTCTGACTTCATTGTCTCTCAACTTTAAGTGCCTTCATAGACAGAACTCTCCTTGCTGTTCTGCAGTTGTTAACAATTGATTGACCTTCCTACCTCACACACAGGGTGACACTGGTTCATTGACAGATGTGGTGAGTTTCTATAGCATCTCCTACAAAGTGCTGAATCACCCTGTCCACACTGTTCTCAGAGCAGCTCATCTGTTCTACATTGCTTCGTCTGCCACAGAGCTGACTGAGCTCATGGAGGACGCACTCGTCTTGGCTAAATGTGTGAGTGTGTGTTAATATAATTCACTTAATTCATAAGACTTTTTGGAAGATGAGCATCTATTCTATAGGCACGTATCTGAGACACACCAGTAAATTATATCATGAACTGATATTGTCAGTAATATGTCATTGAAAATATTAACTTGAAAGACTCCAAAAACACCTGATATCCAATAAACTTGGAGAAAATATCAATCAAACAACATTCATTATTGCTGAAATGTTTTTAAATTATTGTCATTTGCATATTTTTGCAAATGTGCTGTCAGCATAAATGTTGTTTTCTCTTCCTGACAGAATGACTTTGATATCTTCACTGCTCTCAATGTGATGGATAACATGAGTTTTTTGGAAAAGCTCAAGTTCACTATTAGTGACAATAGTGTTCATTACTATTTGTACAACTGGATGTGCCCCCCACTGAGTCCAGACAAGGTCTGTAATATATCAGAAACCGTTGAAAACTTTTCAGTTAAATCTTGATGTTGCTCAGTATTTTGAGTTTTAGAAAAAATTCATTGTGGCGATGGGTTGCAGTTATCAGTAGCTGAAATTATTTAACAGTAAGTGTTTGTTTCACAGGTCGGACTAATTTTGCCCAACTAATATGGACTGGTGAGGAGGAATGGACCAGCGTAATCAACAATAGAGACTAGAAGATGTAAAAAACAACATATCTATAGTTGGTTTTAAGTATGAAGATTAATTTGAAAAACAAAAACCACAAAAGAAAAATGCACAAATGTGAGGAAAATGAAAATAAAGGTGTATTTGTAATCTTATAAATAATAGTGATTTTTTTTGTCAAAGAAATTAGCAAAATATTATAAGTTTAAGTGGATTTATGCTCTATTCTGGCCTGCACATTGTCTTGATGTTAACACTAGAGGGCGCTGCAACACTTCACCATTGCACGCTTTTGCACTTAGAATGACGGCAGCACAGTTGCAAATACTGATACGATTACCTGCTTTGTATAAAAAGAAAGGATAGTCAATAGAATTATTCATTTTAATCAGACTTAATTTTTGCAATCATCAGTGATAGATAGGAAGAAGACACTATGCTAGTATTTGTCGTATCTTAGTAAGTCTGTCATAAACCACCATAAGTAGTAATAAACCACTGACAGATAGTAAAACAACGACAGAGCCGTAGATATTAATTATTATGTCTATACACGCTGAAATAAAGCATCAGGCAAATTAAACCTACAATTGTCGTTTATGCTAAACTGAACCATGTGCGTGTGTACGTGCTGAATTTACACGTCAGTCAGACAAGAATACTAGTTTACCAGGAACATGTGAATGCAACGCAGAGCGCAGTTTCAACCAATCAGAATAGAGAATGCATTTTAACTTTGAACAGACCAGACCCACAAGTAGCACTCGCTGCTGTATCTGCAGGACGGCCGGTTTGTAAGGAATCCTGTGTCTTCTCTGAGTTTCGATAGAGAGCGAGTAGTTTTAGCCCAGTTGACTTCAGAAAAAGGCAAGTTTTATTTAAGTTCTGCTTTCTGATGCGAGCGTCAAGAACGCGCTATAACCCGCGGTACGTTAGCTGCCGACTGGCTGAGTGACGTGCTTGGTAGCGCTGTCATGAATTTTCCAAAACACGGTTAATGTGCTTTTATTGTGGTTTCGCGTCGTTCAACAGGGGTTTATGATAAAACGTCAGTGTATGTCGTTTCCTGGTCGCTGGAGTAGGCTTACGTAAAATTTCGCAGGTATGTTGTCACTTTGTCAGAATAGGCAGTTTATTTTTTTGTGCAACCTGCGTGCTTCCCGTTAACACTGTGAAAGGGCGTTTTAAAGTTTTCATGAAAATGCCATCCATGATTGTGTTATATATGAGGGTAAGAGGTGTTGTCTTGTGTCTAACAGTGTAACGCACAAATTGGACAGCTGTCATTGCGTTAGTCTGTATTGTTTGCTTACTTGATCATTAGCCTCGTTTGCAGCAGGTCTGAGCATTCATTAAGTTTATCTTGCATCCATTTGTTACAAATGTCCCTTTTGGTTTTGTACAGATTTTCTGTTAAGGCAGATGAAGTGACAGCACATTCATTTTTTCGGCAGTTGTCCCACTGTAGGAAATAGTTTGACTTTCGGCTGCTCCCCGTGCAGTCTCAGAGAGAGGGGGGTCTACATTTGGGGGGGGTGTGGTGCTAAACCAGCTGTGAAAGCAAAGTGATTTAAAGAATGTGAGGTAAGCTGAAATAGCGTCAGGGCCCACTGTCATGGAGACATAGTTTTATCTTCTAGTCTGTGGTAAGTAATTATCCAGTGTGTGTTTGTGCTCTAAACTAATTTGAATCAGATTTGTTTGTGTCAGTAGGCCGGAATCATCCAGATGCCTTCAGACTTTTTGTGTTATATTTAGTACATGTTTAGTTACCTTTCAAATGTATTGACTGTCCTCTATGTTGGGTGTAATAGATGTCAAGCAAGAATGTGTTTGTTTGATTTAATATTCCTATGTTATGGCGTTAGCCCCATGCTTGAAATCGAAGTATTGATGATTTATTCAAGTAAAACAGTGTGTTATGCTGTTACTTTGTTCTCAAATGAGGAAACCGTTGAACTTATTGAGGCTTCTTATTCAAGAGTTATGACATTTCTGATTTGCAGTCTTCTCACTGCAAGGCATTTCAGTTTTTCTGTTTCAACAAGTAGCCCAAGACCTTTGAGATCCATATCTTGTTGAGCAAGACAGAAAATGAAAACCGATGCATAGTTTAATAAGACTGTGTCAACACTGAGCATGACAGCACACGTTTATAAAGTCTGCTGTCCCTCATTAACAACCAAACGCTCTTTGGGCTGCTGTGAGATGGAGTAATAACAGAAATTTGATTAAGTGTGTGTAGTTGTCCTGAGTTATCACCTCTCTGCGCTATAAACTGAGCAGCTGGAGCTAGTGTGCCCAAACAGGAAGTGGCGCTTTAGTATTTTCTCACTCTCCCAACAACATCATTTTGAAATATTGCTCTTTTACCTGCCTTCTCTTTTGTGCATGTAAAGAGGCCAAACAAAGAGACAAATGCTCCATTGTATGGGTCAAAGTGAGTGTCATACACTTACGTTTGTGTTATATCACCTGAACGGCATGTATCAGTGGGGGGCTGGGGATTTTCCCTTAAGGGACGTCATTACCAAACACTCTCTTTCAGAGGATACAGGACTTTGTCTCAGATGAAGGATTTGCTGCATCAAGATTTTTTTTTTTTACAGCCCCCCCCCCTCCCTTTCATTGTCTTAACCACATAAAAGAATCAAGTTTCAATTCCTGAATAACTCACACCCAAAAACAAACTTACAAGGTGTGCAGAGTTTTGATTCACAGGCCTTGTCCCTTTACTGTGTGTGAAAGGTGATTTTTCCATAGTTGAAGTTTCCTGTAAAGAAACTCGCTTAAGTGCAACTAATGCTTTGGATAAGGAAAGTATAAGATGCAACATTTAGCCATAGAATGATTGTGGTTATGAAAAACACAGAATGCACTTTCTATAGCTAGTGTTTGGTTTGACCCATGTGGGCCTCTGTAGTAACTCAGCAGTTTAATGGCCGAGGGGATAATTGAATATATGATAGTTACTGTGAGATAATGAAAACACAAAGATTTTATTATTATGCATTTATAGTCAGGGGGTCTGTGGCTCAGAAGTAAAAGCAATTACCTTCTTGGTTGGTTGGTGGTTTGATTTCATGCTACATGCTAAGGTGTCCTGCAATGCAGACTCAAAGCGGGCGTGGTGTCCTTTTTGTGTCGGCCCCAAGCCCGGATAAATGCGGGGGATTACAGGTACTCAAAGAATCTTTTAAATGTTGGTCTTTTTGTCCTTTTAAAAAAGTTGAGAATAATATCATGTCGTGCTCATGTTAGTTATGACTGCAAATAGCACTCGCATGCTTGGCCTGTACTGTACTTGGCTGTCTTACTTGATAGTTAAGTAACATGCAGCGGCCATACTGTAATATCTGGCAACAGTACATTAGACACTCGATCCAGCCACTCAGCCCAATTCACCCCCTCTCCCTGGGTCTGGCCTATCCTCTCGCCGCTGCTCTCAGATGGAGTTTGATCTGTGCTACACAGTCAAGAGGTTCTGAAGTACAAATATTTATAGAGAGCAGAGGGGATGTGACAGTGTGAGCAATGGGAACTCCACAGGGAAGAGTATGAGGGGTTACCCCCAGGCTAATCTCTGCTAAGACATATTTATAAACCAAGCAAGCTGTTGGAGGGAATTGCTTCCATCCTCAGTTCCAAAATACTAACTGTATGTGTGGCATATGAGCACATGGCTTTGGTTCAGCGGTTTGTTTGATATGCACACATACATAATAGTTTCCATGAGCAGAGGCAGCCCTTGGACTCCATACTGTGTCAAAGTTTGTTTGAGCTTTATGCCAGAGTGGAACTCTACCTGACACCATCATTGATTTAAAAGAAACATTTGGTTTGATATATTCAAAACATGTCTTTTAATAGGCAGCGCGTTGTGTGCCTGTCTACCAGCCTCAAAAGCTGCATGAATGACAGATGCTGCCATGAAGCACTCATGAATAAAACATGCCCCCCCTCTTGTGTAATAGGTGCACTATAGGTTGGGGACTGTCTTTAAATACAAAAACTTTAAACTGAAAAAGTGACTTGTAGCTACACTCTGCCAGAGCTTTAGATATATTTAGTATATTTGGCTGAATCCATTTATCTACGTAAGATAGATCAGTTATTTTTTCTGACATTATTTTCTGCAGCTGTCATACAATTAACATTTAATGTAATAACAGATCAGCATTAACTATCACTACTGTTACTTCTCTATCTCTTGAACATAACCCATCCCCCTGCATGACAGAAACTCCTTAATGTCCTCCACCCCCTGCTCCGTTGCATTCCAGCTAGCCAGATGGTGTCTGCTCTGCACAGTGGACACCAGAGAGTTAAGAGGGAGAAACCCCAGCGGCAGCATTCTGTCAATGAGACACATTGCCCCACTGATTTTCAGCCTTCATTATGTTGTCCTTCTCTCTCTCTCTCTCTCTCTCTTTCTCTCCCTTTCTCTCTGTCTCTCTCTTTATTTCACTTCATGTCTGAATTTTACAGGCAGTCATTTTGGGAATGAAGTCCCTGTTGATACATTGTTGCCAAGTGGAAAAATCTCATTAAGCTTCCTATGGGATGACAGCTCTGGAGTTACTGTCAGCTGAACTCAAAGAAGAAATACAATTCTTTTTAGTGGCAGAGGTCAGACTGCAGTCACAAAGAAATCACATACATCTGTGCACACATGGGATGATGAACCAATGAGTAGTTATTAAAGTCATTCGCTCACAATAATCCAAGATCACCAAGATTAAAGTATTCACTTTGAAATGTAAATTTCTGGCTATTCAGGTTTTTTAACATGTCACAACTCATTTTTTTCTCAAATTGACCCCATTCTTTCCATTAGAAAAAAATGGATTCCTTACACACCAGTAATCCAGTCGTTTATATTTGAAGTGCACCATAGAAGATAAATGTAAGATTCAGTATAACAACGGTCCTTCTCTGAGTCAGCGGTCTACTTGAGGTTATGAAGAGTTGGCACAACTTTCATTCACTCCTCTGCTCATCTCCATTGTCAATTTGCACCTTTTTCTTTAAAGTATACAAAATTATTACACTTCTGTAGTTTGTAGGTAGATTATGGTTTATCTGTATCTTTCTATTTATCTGTTTCATTTCCAGAACATATGTCATCTTAAAAACTGTAGGTGTTTGCCTCCTCTGCATGTGTCCTGCATGTGCATGTGTGTATGGATGTGATCCCCTGGCTAGATAATACACCATAAACCCCACCCTTCCTTCTCACCACTGTGGCTTCCATGATTGCAGCCTTGTTGGAGAGCCGGTGTGTGTATTTCCCTTGCTCTGTTTTTGCACACTGCAGTGTGTCCGTGTGTGTTTGTTTGTTTGCTTTCCCATACGTCACAGTTAATGGTTCCTTTGAATGCAGCAAATGGAAAGCCGGAAAACGAGGACAAAGAGCTAGCCTGTAAAAAGAGGAAAGCATACATGTGCGTTAACTTTGAAGCTTTTGTGAAGGGAATCAGGAGTTCTTTTTTCTTCTTGTCTTTCCAGTGACATAGGTAGCTCAGAAAACACAGGCAGGTCCAGGTCTTTTTTTTCAGTTTCAGTTACTAAGGCAAAGCGGAAGGCAGGCATGAACATCCCAGGGGTTATTATGTCAACTGCCTTTCGGGTGACTGGCTACAGTCAGCAGGACTTCTGGTAAAAGGGATTTAAGGGAGTTTTGTCTTTGTGGGGCAGACATGGGAGGAGGGAGGGAGAGGGAGAGATGGATTAGTCTCAGACTCTGTTTTTGCCCGATCCTCTTTTTTTTTTTTTCTCCTCCTTGGCAGTTTCAGATCTTGTCCCCCCCCCTTGAACAAACTAGAACCTCTTGGCACCCTGGAAGCAAATGCGCTACAAAGCCATCACATCCACCCCCACAAAAGCCCATTCTCTGGCGTGTTTTTCCTACCTCCTCGCCCTTTTTTCTTTTTCCTGACCTCTGCAGTTGTGTTCATTCTCCTGCTCTTTGCACCTCGGTTTTCCTCTACACTGTCCTCATTTTCTTTTGTTTTTTTGTCCTTTCCTTCCTGTGCTTCTTAAACCCTGTCAACCCCTCTTTCCACCAGCTCTACTGTGTTTGACTAACACACCCTCTTGTCAGGGGCATCTTCTGAAGCCCTCTACTAGTGGAGAGGCATTTCATTCTACAGCATTACCAAAAAATGCCAGTGCATCTTAATTGCTGTAAGAGGCCTTTTGTTGAGATGCATGTTGACCCCTCTGGACCAGCCCCGTGTCCAGTCGTTGTTGCTCATGTACAGTAGTTAACGGATTGGACCCGTCCTCAAGCCTTTCTGCGTTCAGGGGATGGTCACATGACCTGGTGAGAGCCAGACTCCCTAAACAAATTATTAGGCACCTACCTTTTGCTGTTTCCTGGTATTATTCTGATTTTAGGCCTTGATTTGAGCAGTATGGTCATGGTTGTTGATCAGGATGAAGGTGAAATCAGTCTTTCAGTTATTGAACAGTTTTTAAGTTTGAAAGGAGTACGTTCGGAACTCACACAGATATCCGTTCCACTAAACGCACACAACCAGTTTTTGCTCCCTTATGAACAAGCTGACACTTCTTCTCTAAAAACAGACATCCAGTCAGTTGTCAAAGTGGCACCAGGTTTTTCTCAGAAAAGCAAAGTTTCCACTCTCTCCATCCTCTTCCACAGACTGGCTCAAGTTTTTTTGTCTACTATAGGAAAATTGTGCTTTTGTGTTCCTCTGATGCTTGTAGTAATTCCCTGTGAAAGGTTGAAAGCGTTTAGAATATTGTTTCAGATATAGACAAAGTGTTTGGTCAAGTTGTTAAATGTGTGTGTTTGAACTGGAATGTGTGAAAATGCCTTCAGTTTCAGCTGTAGCTCCTTCATGATGTCAGCCTAGGGTTTCTGGCTGAAGTGAGAAAGGGATTTTCCAGCGAAGCTAAACCGAACCAGGGCTTGGAAATCAACTGCTTATTATTTGGCCCAGCTTCTGGTTGCTCACTTTGTGAAAATGTGCCAATTTCTTGATTTTACATTTGAAATGACAAACCTTTCCCTGGAAAATACTTTGTTTAGGAGGGTGCCAGCTGTATTCCTGCTGGCATTGATCTCAGGACGAATCTCTGCTGATGTTTGTGTGGGTCCTATTGCTCTAAAGAATGGGTACTTATATCATTTTTGGGTGCCTGGTAAACACAAGTGATTGGTTTTCTTCAGGCAGGCATCTTTATAAGTTTTATTTCACCAAATAGAAAAGCCAGCATCACCTCTTTGTCCAAAATAGACATTATTTTTCAATGAGTTTCACTTTGACCTTGCTCTTGGACTTCTATGTCAGGACCAAGAAAAAGATCCAGGTAAATGATCCAATCATCCATTGATATAACCATGGTGATGGTAAAATTACGCTGTGCTACACAGTAAACAATTAAAGAACTGTTAGCAGTTATTCAGCCATACTTGTTTTTTTTATTTGTAGTTGATGTAGCAGCAGAGAAATCGGTATCTGATGTGTTTACACACCCATAAACCTTCAGTACGGCAAGGCTGTGTGAAGATAAATTGGTTTTCTTTTAATTGGAATTCTGTTACATAGACAGAAACTTCATTCCAAAGTTTTCCTCACTTATAAGTTGCCAAGGATCAAGGTGTCTGTTAAATTAAGGCAATGCAGTGTAAAAGTAGAATCACTTTTTTCTTTACTATGTTATCTAACAGCTAAGAGATGTTGTGCTTTCTAAATATCTTATACTAATAGCAATTCACATTAGTTGTCTAAAAATGCTGCCGATAGCACACAGAAGTTGTTACTGAACAATACAACAAGACAACAACTTTGGTTGATTGTGTCACGCTAACGTGTGACTTGACATGATGAACAAGTGAAGCAATAACTCTGTGCCCATACACTTTCTGACAGCATTAAAACTCTGCATCAGCTTTAAGCAATGATGGTAGTGAGGTTCTGTAATTTGACTTGGGAAAAGACAGAGGACCTTTCTAAGGCAACCTGGTTGTTTATCATTAAGGGGGCAAATTTGTTTTAGATCTAACTGATTTGTAGGAGTTAATCAATCTCAAATGGATCATAGACATATCATATCTGACTGTTTTGGGTGTTGGAACTTCTGCTTTTGTGATACATTGTTGGTGGTTATTATGTAGTCTTTAGTAATTGTATGTAATCATTTGAGGTCTGTGCAGAAAAGTTAATATTTAACTTTTTTAGGTCTTTAGTGGGAATACTAGTATTTATGTGACATTTTTTTAAAGCAATACAGACATCTCACAATAAAAACATCTTTTCTGCCTTCTCATTGCCTTTATGTGTCCCATCATTTGAGAATCATTTTGAATGTTTGCCAGGCTCATGGATAACTTCCTTCTGAATCAAGCTCCTATGATGACGGACACTGGGTATGGTCAGGAAGTGACTCATTTTGCCTTTGTTGAGGCGGATCTTCCCCTTGTAGTCAACATGAACTCCCAGTGGAGCAACAAAAAAGTCAGAGTTCACTTCAGGGATCGGGAAGAGGCTTTTTACTTTGTTTACATGCCCTCTTGAAGCAGAAATAAAAGTGCTCATAAGAACAGGCAGTCACACCGGTGTAGCAACATACCAAGAACAGAAAAGTGAAGCCAGACTTGCTCTAAAACATTTTTTGACTCTCCTGGTACCACCTTTTGGCACCAGGTAATATTGAATGCATTTGTCAGATGTTACCATATGCAGTTTCAAGCTGATCATGTGTTTTCCTCACTATCACAACCCTTCTTCTTGCAATGTCACTATTTCTCTTTTTTAATAGGCATGTTGCTGAGTGACTTGTTTATTTCTTAGAGGAAATTACCTTAAATAGGTGGTGTTTTAAATCAGTGACCAAAGTAACTACTCTGAGGTAGTCCAATTATGCTGATAGTAGTGATGATTTTTAAAGTATGACTCACCAGTGTGTTTTCTCAGTCATTCTCTTTGCTCCTTAAAACAACAGTGACAGCTTCCAAACAAAGCAGCTGTGATGTTCTGGGCCTACATGACCAGGCTTAAGTGTACTGTGTAACAGTCCTTTTATAGGTAGAGACCAAGGTGATTATGTAAGTGTGAGCACAGTCCTGAGATCAACAGGATTTTGCCTTCATATGGCATTTCCCTGGCTTTGTTTTTGTAGTTACAAAGAGTTCAAACCCAAACCTGAATTAGCGATTCAGATTGGATCTCATTTTTCAGTCAATCACCCTAGAATAATATGTGTGTTTACTGCTGCCCTAATTTCCCTTGATTTGACAATTTTGCAAATTAGTCCTTGGGTTCTAAAACCAAACAAGCCTTATTTTCAATTACCCCCCACTTTTACTACCCTCTTCTCCCCTCATTACTTACCCACTGCTCTCAAAGGGAAATGTCAACTGCCATAACATCACATTGTTTCTGAGCTGTGTAGCCTAAAAAGCTTTGGGCTTGGTAGTCATTGTAGATTTGCAGCAAACCAATGATAAGGCATACATATTTGATTGGCCATGTGGTTTTCATATTATATAGTGAACTCAGTTTTAAAGCTGTGGCCTAATCAAAGCCAGGGGACATACCTAGAATCTGTTCAAGTTTTAGATTTTTCCAAGTTTAAGAGGGCATGGATACTCAACATTAGACCAAGGTAGATAGTCAGCTGTGGAAATTTATTAACCTTGAAAACAGATGGTGGATGCATTTCATACGCAGTGTAGAATATGCGTTTCTCATATCAAAAGTCTCATAGACCTCACTTAAACTGCCTTTGAATATACACTTTAATCCCTCGTTTTTTTTTTTTTGTTAAACCAAGGCCAGCTTTGTTTGGATAGAAAAGTAGATGGATTACACATACACTCTCCTATACACACACACACACACACACACATAAACAAAGACTTAGTCGGTGAATAATTGTCAGTTTGTAATTTTTCTTCACTTATTTATTTACTTATTTTTTTAGTATGGTGTCAGAAAGTACTGCTTCTAGATCATAAAGGGTTTATTTGCATAATTGATTCTTTGGGTTAGCTAATTTATTTCATAGTTATTTTCTGTCTGTCCTTGAGCCAATATTGTGTCTTTAAAAAAAAAAATAAAACTTTTCCTTTTAACTAAAAATGCCCCAGACACAGTGCTCTCATCTTTTTCCCCTCCATCCCACGAATGTGAAAGCTCATGTGCTAAGCCAGCTCCTGCCCTGTAATTTGAGGGTGACCAGGGGGCTGCATTAAACCAGTGTTTCTCCACAGTATAAAACAGGACCCTCTCTTTTCCTTCGCTGTCCTAAAAATCATAAAAATACTTGTGCTGTGAGAAATGTCTGCAGAACCCCACCCCCACCCCCGTGCTTTATGTGTGGAGCGGTCAGAAACTGCACCTAATGATCATTGCTGTTGTCAGCAGGCATGCAGTTAAGGGAGGGCAGTTTTCAAACTGATGCATCCAACCCTTTTGTGGTTTTCTACTCTGAGAATACTTAATGGAACAAAGTGACTTCAGCTTCTTATTTTTACTTAATTGTTTTATTTTCTCAGAAGAGTTCCATTTTTGTCATGCTGAAATATGTGGAAAGGGGTTGTTATCATCTTTACGGATAGAAGTTGGAGAAACCTGTTCCAGTTTGCATATTGTTTTATTGTATTGTAACATAATGTGTAGACAAGAACAAATCCACACACGTTTAAGGATTTAGTGTCTTTTTGTTGCAAGTATTAAGTAATTTTATAGACTGGTAAAGGGATTATTAGCACAGGGAAAAATTCTCTTCAAACTAGGCAATGGGATGAAGATATTTGGTGGGTTTTTCTCACCATCTCTTTTTTTACCCAACTCAAAGTGAGTGAGTTAAATAGAGGCCTCTGATTCGCTAGTTGTTATGAGGTAAATGTCTGTAAAAGTCTGGTCAACCCGACTGGGACTGGAGTAAAATCAGCCCTATAGAATCATATTGTACCAATGAGATTTTCCTGTCTTCTTTTGCAGGATCGTGATGGTCTTGATGAAGTGAGACGTTGGTGTCAAAGGAGCAGCCACAACTAAAGTTGGAAACTGTCATTTGAATAATCATATCGTATCACTTCAACAGCATTCGACTGCCTAATGGATGGAATAGACACGTTGCAAAGCTCTGCCCCAGAGACCAAGGCTGAGCGAATTGCTCGCTACAAGGCAGAGAGAAGAAGGGAGCTGGCAGAGCGCTATGGCAACACAGAAGAATTCACCTCCAAATATGTCAGAAAAGACAGGAAAACTGCTGAGCCATCTGAAACATCCTCAGCCACCAAGGAGAGAGATAAATTAGAGGATAATGGATCAGAGCAGACATGTACAAGGAGGGGCGTAAGGACCAAAGTGGCAGACACCATAGAGAACGTTGGTGATGAGCCTGACTGCGACAAAGAGGCACCCTACCTCTTCAAAACAAGCACTATTTCATCGTCTAAGTCTGAGGCTGTCTCCGCCATGAAGATGTCCTCTAATTTCAAGTGAGTTTACACTGTATTTCATTAACACAAGAAACTCTCACTTCCTCTGATGTTGGTCAGGCACACAACTGTGAGAGGCATGACAGGAAAATGGCAGTGTGCAAAATAATATAGAACACATCTGCAAGTGGGTCTGCTGAAGAACCGAATGTTTTGCCATATATCTCAGTAAGTAGCAAGGAGCCAACAAATGTTCCCATTAAGGGAACACTTAGCACTATCATCAGTTTGAAGTAAACACAAAGGCAAGCTTTCCCAAAATTGGCCTTCTGTGTGAAGCCTTGTGTTGACAAGGCGGTCAGGGTCTCTTGAAAGAATGATACAGCGTCTTTATTGGGTGGAAGGAGTAAGGAATGCACCAGTGATAATTGTACGGACAAGTAGTAAAAGTAAGTCCAGTTGTAGGTCTGTGGATGTTTGTGCTGCATTCAGGCTGGGGATTGTGCTGTCTGCATGGCTGGACGTGTCTGTGCCTGAAGAATCTGCCAGAGGGGATGACGATAGGCAGAGGACAACTGAAAGTTTGGAGAGATAATATCTTAAGTTTGGGGCTTCCAGCTACAGAGTAATTGAGTTCTGCCAAGTTTTAGTGCCTCTAGCTCAGTTTGCATGATGCGAAGCAAGTTTTGATTGATTGCCTGCTTGATACCATGGGCTGATTACTGCACAGCTTTTGCATTGGCATGTCTGATCTTGTAAAATTGTGCAAAGTTGTCTTGCTTAAGGCATTTTTCAGCTATTTATACTTTTGAGTGTTTGCTTCAAGAAATTGAGATTCACAGTATCGGCAGCGTATTCACAAAATCTAGTATTGATCCATTGAGTTTTTGTCCCGGTACAGATTTGGATGTAATTTACTTTTGCATAGCACACTGACTAAAGACAGTATGGAGAATTTAGGGAATTAATGTTGCACTATAAAGCATGAAGGTGTTTTGACGTTTGTCCTGCATGTCTGTCAGGTTAAATACTAACCTTGTCAGTTCTGTGATGACGTTCACTGCGTGCCAAAGTCTGTGTGCAGTCACACAAAATACAGAGAAGGCAGTAAACAAGCTATTGTTGGGTTTCAGTAACTCATTGACATACCCTAGAAATGATTGGTTTAACTACTAATTATAGTTATTTGCGCTCTTTCAAAGTAGCAGATAAAATTATTCTAATGACTTAAAATGTACATTTTTGTGTATGTGTGTCTGTTACAAAAATAGCAGGAAGGAAACTAGCGCTCAGCTTTTCTAATGATAATGAAAACTGTCTTGTCATACAGTCTATTGGCGTCAGACAGGATTCCTTCGCTCTAAAAAAAAAAAAAAAAAATTTTGGTTGAAGGGTGACATTCCAAAACCCGTCATTTGACATTTATAGCCAGCTGTCTAAAATTATCACCACTCAGTGTATAATTGTTTCCCTGATATTTTATCCTCTCCTTCCTTATTGAGATGTCTGATACAGGTTTTTAAGCCCATACCATACATGGAAATTGTCTTAAAGTTTCAACAAGAAATAAGAAAAACGGCCAAATTTATTGTTAAGATAGAATAATGGGTTTCTGCTTTACCCCAGTCCCACTTGTCCCTTTTCTTTATTTGATTATTGTCATTTAGTGGAGCAGATGTGAGGAAATCTTTCAAAGAGTTTGATTAAATAAGCAGTGGCCGGGGTTCAAATGTGTTTACCGTATCTTTTTTTCTTATACCTTCCTTTTTCTCTGTGGATTACTATGCTCTTTATATCTCTGGGCTCAGTTTTTCCTCAGTGTTAGATTGCAATAGCCTGAGGAATGTCTTTGAGTATATGTTGTTCAATGAGTTAATAACAGCAAATAAAATGTATTTCAGGAATTTAAACCATCCTTCTTTTTATTTCTTAAATCATATTTCCTGCCATTTCCAAATAAAAAAAGAAAGCAATAAATGTTTAAGACAGCCAGATTCCAATTTCCACTACTTCACAAAACAGTAAAGAATCCTGTCTACCCTAAATGACAAAACTTTCCACATTTCAGGTGTTAGGATGCTGCCGGTGAACCTTATGATCTTTAGAGGATTATGTAGAAGCTGTATCAGATTTGCACTCAGGCAGATTAGGGCCTGGGTGTTCCTTAAACTATTCCTGAACTCTGTTTGCCGAGTCCCAGGCCACAGTCTTCTGCCGGGGGAAGCCGATGCCATTAGTCAGTGTTTATGTAGGTGTCACCAGTCAAAGTAACAGGGACAGAAATGCAAGAATCTAGAGGAATTAATTTGTACTTCTTCTGCTTTCAACTGCCAACACTTGTAGCTCCTTGCAGTTCCGATTGTAATGTACATTTCTATAATTCCTTCAAGCCACTTTTCGTATGGTGTCCTCAAATCAACTGCAAGCTTGAGGAAGAGTAGCCACAGCAGCTGAGGCTGGTAAAATTATACCAACAAAAGATTTGACATTACCACAGTGTTATGGAAATTATACCACATCTAATGTGGAACAGCAAAAGTTCATACACAGTCTTATTGGCGTCTAAATTAACAGCACCAACAAACAACTTTAGATAAAAAAAAACTGTAGCACAATGTAAGTCTTGTCTCCGGTGTCAGATTGCATGACAAGACAGGGCTTGATGGCGAGCATTAGGGTTTGATGTGAGGAGATAAGGAAAGCTGGGGTTGGAAGGACACTGAAAACAATGCATAACAAGTATTAGCTTGCCACAAACACACGGCCCTTTTTCTCATAAAACACACCAGGGAAGATGTGACTAAGGTGCAACTAGAAAAAAAGCGGGCCTTTTTGTCCTGACTGTGGCTGTAGCTGTTGTCAAGTATAGAGTACGAACCAACATCAGTTCTTTCTGTCCTGACATGCCTAGAGGGCTTCATGTTGATGATGTCTACTATTGTACAATGAGTATTTTTGCCTCTTCTGGACAAAGTGTCCTATTTATGCTTCTTTCCTAAACTGTTTTCTAGCAGTGTCTTTGAGTGTCAAACCAGCAGAACGTGAAATTTGCTAAAGGAAAACCCCTAATTCTCTCTGAAACTGTGCAATTGTGTTTACTGGATTTGCCATGCAGTCAAACAGTGTAGAATGTATTACCATAAAACCAGCTTCCTGTGTAAAAACAGGGACATGATCCGTGTACAGATTCATGTCTGATGACATCACATGCATTCTTTCTATAGCAGAATGCAGTTGTTATTGTCTGTCAGTTGCTTTGATGGTTGCTGCTGATTAGTACATTAAAACATTTTGTATTCATACTTTATGAAAGAATATTTTTCACTTCCATCTATAAACTATCTTCTTGGTGTTTGCTGCCTGTCACTATTTAAATTGGATTTGGTTAGAGAGCCCTTTTGATCATGCAGTTTTCTGCCTGGCCTTCCTCAGTAACCTTTGACCCTACCAGATGTCCACCATGATCCTCCTTTGTGTTAAATGCCGCCCTCTCCCCTCCTCCTGTTACATCATTGCCCCACCGGCAGCTGCCACCCCCATCCATTTTTAACCGCTATTACATAGACATGAGTGGAGATGAATGGCCACCCTTCGATGCTACAGTCAGTAACTGTTTCATCACAGAAAACGTGCTCCCGGAAGAGCAGCATTTGTAAATTCTGTATAATTCCTACCATGTGAGGCACAGTAAGTGGCTCGCTGCTGTATTCTTGTTCCTGGTTTATATTAGATCATCTAAATTCCATTAGTCAAGTCAGCATTTATAGACTGTATAAATACACTTAATACAATGGGTGTAATTTCATCACTTTATTACGTTTACAAAGTGTTTTTAAGTCTCTGCCTCTCTGCCTCTGTTAGGCCGCTGGAAACTGATGACACAAAGGAGCCCAAAGGTAAGATGAACCTTCCACTTTCTTTGTGCTGAAATCCTCTATTGTTCCGAACACTTGTCTGTCATTCAAAGCTTCCTGTTACTTTGTCTGAAAAAAGCCTTGAGCTCACTGCTAATGTTGGATCGCCTATCTTCTGTATTGAAGTGGGTTTTGTGATTCTTGCCCAGTGAAGAGAAGTGACAGAAAAGAAATGGTGATGCGCTTAGTCACTTACTGATGATTTACTAAAGCGACTGTTTTGTCAACACAAGCATATGTGAAAGCGCTGGCAGTGTGAAGGGCTGTCTGAACTTCCTCACCAAACAGGCTGCAATGTTGGAGCTGTGAGCCAGAACGCCTCTCATAGTTGCATAAAGAGTTTAACTGACTTCGGCTGTGCCCATGACCAGTCATACATAGATACAAACAAAACCCATCTCCAGGACCAAACTTTACTGATGTCACTACATCTAAAATTATGAGTAAACTAAGTGATATATCTGAAATGATACATGATTTCAGATGCATAGAGTTCTAGTTCATTTTCTGTTTGACTTTTTTGGTGTTGGCAGAACATTAACTCAGTTGATATACCATTTTTCAGAGCTTACTGGCCTGTCTACATGACTGTTCTGAGTTCAAAGGTCTATTCCATAAGCTCTTTCTAAAGCCATGAGAGAGAATTCCTGTCAGACTGAGGGAGACACATTCAGAGTAGTCTTAGTCTTAAGTAGAGGTTTTTCCATCTTTTGGGTTTGTCTGTTTTTTCTCCCTTTCCCTCCAACTCCAGCTTTGACCTTGGAGAGTTGATGATGTGAAAAATATTGGACTGAAGTCAAAACTATGAGCGCAGCCTGAGTGTAGTCACCAGTCTGCAATGCGTAATGTTTCATGATTTGAACTAAATCATGCTAAGCTCAGGACGGCAGGGGAGCTTTGCAAAATAAATCAAAATTGGGTTGTTTTTTTTGTTTTTTTTTTCTTCCACTGGAAACACTTAGCTGGTCAGTCATTATTTTGGCAAGAAATGTCACCTCGTCAGGGCAGTAAAAACAGATTAAGAGAGGGACGGGATTTGAGTGTGATGACTTCAGAAATCTGTTGTTTCATAATGCTATTAAATGTAATGGTTTCCCCTTGTTCTGATGGCTGTTTGCGTTAGACAGATCACATGAGACATGACTTTCTTTTCTCTTGCACAGATGTTAAAAACAGCTTGAACGTATTCTTCTGTATTAAGATGAAAAAACTGGATAAGTCATCATAAAGACTCACTGAATGCTGTACTCCTCAGGAACTTTTCAGGTTCAACTTTTTTGTTTTTTAGTTAGCTTCTCTATCCAAAAACATCTTAAAACCCCTGGTGCAGCCAACAATGCCGTCAGCACAGTTGTGTGCACTTTATCAGGTTTTTATCCTTTGCAAAGACGGCTTCCACATTTCTCAGAAGCATCTGGGTTCTTGTGTCTTTGTGTGTTCGTAATTCATTTCCCTTCTAGTGTGCCAAAGTTTTACTGAGAGGCAGCTAAGAGTGATGAAATTTGCATGATGGTTTGTTCTTGCTTGCTTTTAAGCACTTGTTAAGACACCATTTTGTAAATATGAATGAGCAGTGTCTTTGCACTAACATTGCACAAACGTGTGGATACATACACACACAAATGTAAGACATTCATCCCAAACTGACACCTTTAGTAATGTGCTTAATTTGAAGGACATCTCTGCACATGTGAATTACTATTGTTGTTTTCATCATTAAGTGTGTGTTGTATTGCTCTTTGTCTTTTCCAGCTGATGAGCAGCCTGTTCATACTGCAAAGACATTTGTAACTTCCAAGATATCCCCAGTAAAGGTACGGTATATTTCTGATCACCATCTGACTCTCTTTGGTTAGTATTTTTTTAGTGCTTGTACTTGTATTTCTACTTCATTGGGGTGTAAAGTTTGTACACTCATCATCCTCTAGGGAAATTCACCAAAAGCCATTTTTGTCAATTTACTGGTAAATAGTTTCATTATTTCATATTGGTGGGAAGCCTTGTTTTACAGCTAAACTCAGATTAAGTTTGGATTTGGGGTCAGGCAAGGACTTGTTAGTGATGTGGTGAGTTTAGGGCCATTTGTACAAATTAGTGTAAAAATCCCCTAAGGAGGCATTTGTAAACTGCAATCTTTTCTTTGTACAGTGTATCAAAAAGTTTAATTTAATTTGCAAAAACATGCAGTTCATTCAGGCAAATTCAAATCTGATAAATCCCTTAAGCCCAACACAACTCTCAATTGTAGATTTTTTATGAGCTTCTGGTAAATAGCTTCTAAAACTGAATCTGCAAAGGGCACTTTTTAACTCTGCTCATGATATCTTTATAGGGGAATCTTATCAAGATGTATTTGCTCAGTAGTGCCCTTCATCCTTATTGTAAACATAACATCAGCGCACTCACAGACCTGTGGGGCATAAACTAGGTCCAGATGGCAGACAGTGTTTGACCTGCCTTTGATTGACCTGCAGGTTCAAAGTGACCCAGAGTGTATGTTGTGCTTACAAGTGAGCATGATGGGTCCCAGGTTTGAATAACTGTTAAAATATCTACTAGTAGCAGCACAAAGCTCCTTCCAAGATTTATATAAAATAAACCTGAAAGCATCAATAAGACAGCACAAATGCAGACTTCAAATCTGACTATAAATTACAAGCTGATGTAAGATTTGTTAAATACTTCTCAAGTGTGTCCTTGATTCCTTTCATTTCGCTTGCAGATGTATTCGCTGCCTTTTCCAGTGCAGCTGTTGCACACAATAACTCCCCTCAGCAAGTGCGCTCCATTAATAACAAATTGAGCCATTCCTTACAGCACTGAGTTTTCCTGCACCTGTATGCAAGTCTGGCCAAAGTCATGACTTCAGCTCACACAGTCCTTGGAGGTCTTAAATGGTTGTGGGAAGAAAAGACTAAAGGACGCACTCAGGAACGAAAAGTCCTCAATCCTGTGGGAGAACTTCACATCTGAGCTCAAAAATGAACTGGGTATCTGGTTTTCCCAGGCTGCTTAAGTTTCAGAAGTGGTGAGGTTTAGTAACGTTTTATGTAAATAGCTGTTCTAAATTGGCCTTTGCAGGCCAGGAGCAGTGCCAATCTAGTCCAAGTAAACCCAGATGGTAGTAAGTTGCTCCAAACAACAAATATTTGTGGGAAACAGACTTTCACAAAGAGAAGAACCGATCTAACAATCACACTTCTCCTCCTTACGTCTTTTGTCCTGAGCGTAATCTGTTATTTTATGGTGTCTCATTTTTCAACAAAGGGCCCAGTTTTCTTTCTTCACTTTCCACCAGTCACTCATTTCTCCTCCTCAGTCTCTGTTGAAAAGTGGTGAGTCAGTGTCTCCATCAGCTGACGCAGAGTAGGAATGAGGTTATCGTGCGTCTGCTTTCCAAGCAGATGGAGCCAACAAAATTTGTACAATGATACCTTTTGAGTGGCATACAGCACCTTTATATTTTTTATTTTCCTTATTGCATTAACTTAATGTAGACACCTGTGTTGCAGAATACAGCTAATTAGAAAATAAGTTCCTTCTTTATGACCAGTGAGCAACACTTAGTTTGTAAAAGGCTCCTCTGGTTTACAGGAGATTTGGGGTATTTTCCTCACTGCTGGAGATCCACTTACCTTCACAAGGTCACCCCAGGGTCTCTCCGAAGTGTTTACTCACACAGCTGTGTGCTGCACACATGTGAAAAAAGACTCACTACTTGACGAAAGAACCCAGGGGCACAATCCCTCAGTTTAATTTTCAATAAATACTTTGCCATGTATGTAAAGCAACTATGCTGCTTTCTATAAAACAGTCGAGGAGAAGATTTTCAATAAAGAGGAAAGTCTTATTTGCAGTGATGACAGTGCTGTAGATTTGTTTACCTCAGATCACAGGTTTAAAAACTAATTGCTTTGAGTTTATGTTCATCTAAATTATTTTAATTGTGGACAGGCAAAATATGGGCATCAAAGGAGGACTGTGCAACAGTAGTTTAACCCCTGCGAGCTTAACCCTGGGGATTGGGGAAAAAATCATATAAATGAACTGCAATGATTCCCTAGAGGAGGCTTAACTTTAATGTGGAAAATGCAGAACCAGCAGTGCTCATATTTCAATTTTAATTTCCACAGTATACAGCCCGTTGGCATGCAAAGGTTTGGATACCCAAAGACTTTAAACTGACAGATGACAGTTACTTAGATCTCAGACCTGAATAATCACGTTAGAGCTACGGCGTGTTCATAGTTTAAAGCCCAAAAGTAGAATCTTGGTGACAATGTGGTCACATCCGGAAAGAAGCATTCGGAAAGAAAACTCATTGCTTTAAAATGAAAAAAATAAAAAATTTGAAACTGACCCAGAGATAAAGGTTTGTTTTAGCCCTCACTGTTCTATTAATTTACCTTTAAAAAAACTGACAAGGGTCATCAAACAGGAACTGAACAACTCTGTAGTAGATTCCAAAACACTCATGAGTTATAATACTTTTCAAAAGTGGTTTTAAGTGCCGTACTACAGCTCAGCTCAGCAGGCTCCCCAACCTTTGGAAATTCAGACATGTGAAACGGCAACAGAAATCTTGACCATGGGTGTCAGGAGTCCAGCATGCCACTGCACCCACTCTGGACAGGGAGTTGCTTATTATGCACTGTCTATAATAATCACACATTACAGCACTGACTTTTGAGCAGCTCAGCTGGAGCGCTGCAAGGGTTAACTGCTTTTCTTCTGAGGAGGGGTGGAGCCATATTAGTGATTCACTTCCTTCATCGAGATATTCTACTCTGGTGGTGCAGGACTTAATGGTTTCTTTTAAACTTAACACAACCTTTTGAAACCCTGTCTCTGCTTTTAGGAAGTTGAAGGGATGGATGATGGAGGCAGCGACCGTGGTAACAGAATAACGCGTCAGCTGTCCAGAAGTGACCAGGAGGAATCTTATTCCAGGTGAGTGACTCTCCACACCTATTGGATCAGACTGTTCTGAGTTTCACTTGAAACTTTTTTCTCATGCCCATTGTTAAAATAGGTGACATTAATAAGCACAACATTAATGATTCGACTTATACACCTTGTCACCTGCTTACATAGCACACCGATCAGACTGAAATGATTGCAGGGCTTTTTACAGACCAATTGAAATGTAGTAAACAGCTGCTGAGATAAACTAGATTAACTTGCAGGGCTCGCCCATTTTACCACGCACTTCTTACACACACATGCACACATGTATTCTTTCAAACAATCATGGATTTATGGTAGCCATGGTAACGCAAACCAAATTGAATAGCTGCTGCTGCGCTGAAAATCAAACTTTATTCAGCCCTGTTACCCGTGCAGTGCATGCATTTGCAAACCAAATTTAAGGGGCTCTTTGTCGTCCGCACTAAGTTTGAATAGACTTGCTAAGTCTATCTAATTTCTCCTCAAATTATGAATCGCTTGAGTGTGTTTCTTACTATGTCCAGCAGGACTTTGTCAACAATCATTGGATACATTGCAAGTTCAATGTTACCACAAAACTGTTTTATGTTTAAAGATATTATATAAAGATGAGAAAATACAGATAGAAAAGGAGATTACTTGTGATTAATACAACCATCAGAGGTTCAAGATTAGGATCACATGAGATAAGGAGCTTGTGGTCCTGCTCCAGTTTTATTGTCAAAGTGTACAATAAAACTTGTAGGATGCTGAAAGCCTAACTGCTCTTCAGTGTGTTATTTGAACCATAGAAGTGCTGTATGGATGCATGTGCATGTGGCTTGCATTTTAAAGTGCTATGAGTGATTGATAAGAGCGGAAAAGCTCTGTTAAATGCATTCCATCAATACATTTTCAAATTTGATGTCTATTATTATAGTGGGCTAGCTATGACTTTGAAATGGAGAGTGTATGAAAGATAGATGCAGTCTCTTCCTGTGTATGTCACATGGTTTTCTTTAACTGATCCTTCCCTTTAAGAGGCAAGCAACAAACTTGTAAATCCAAGGGGAGATGGGAAACTGAATTAAAATGTTGAACCTATATTTCATGACACAGCGTCATATAGACACTATGTGACACTAAATCATGACACTGAATTGGTATTTACTTTCATCCAATAACAATAATGCACACTCCCAATGTTTTTATCAATGTAACACGTTATTCACCAAATGTACTGTACAGTTTGATCAAAAGTTGTACTGTCTACTAATCTTATTTTAACTTTTTTGATACATTTCTAGAGTTTGACTTTGTTGTTTTGCCATCTCTTTCTAACGTTTCTTGGGACATGGATTGCCTCTGCATCACTCTCCATTTTTGCTGATATTTCCGCCTCTCTAGTGCTGATGTTGCAAAGATAATGCAGAAGTCCACTGAAAATTCTTCCTGGAAGGAGGAGAGTGGATTTTCCAACACTACAATGGAAAAAAAGGTCAGCTTTCTCCTGAAGTGGTGTATTCTGCAGGCAAAAACTGTGAATTTACCTTGGAAAATAAGAATCGGTTTTCGTAAATCACTGAGCTCATCTATAAAAGGACTTCTCTGTGGACTATGTTTAGAAAGCTTAGGGTTTTCTCCTCCGCTGTAGCTCTGAAAAAGACCATGTATAAGCCAATTCCAAAACTCTTACTCACCTATCTTTGGCTTTGTTTTTCCTTCGGTCTGGTTTAGTTTTCTTTTTTTTTTCGTTCTTGCATTTGAAGTCAACTTGCAGATAATAATTCATGTCAGACGTGGAGTTGTTATGCAGAACATATACATTTTCTTCCCTGTGTGGACAGAAAGTTCTGATTTTACCTAAAGCTTAAACCAATCTCCACAGGTAATGAAATTATCACCACACCACACATACTTTTCCATAGACATAAATGCCCACACACACCTCACACAGAATGGCAATCGTTAAAGCAGACCACCAGGTCAACTGTACTCCGTCACACCCAGCCCGGCCTCACAATCTGCTTCTCCTCTGAAACCAGCACGCCTTCATAACCTTTGGCCTGTCAGTGCGGTGCCTGGTGTTGTTCCAGCTGCTGTCATTTCTTTTAAGCGATAACACATTGAATGCACAGGGCTCATTTAACATTTCTGCTGTGTATTGAAGAAAATAAGCTCTTTGAAATTCATGTACACACTTTCAAAGTGTTGTATTTCTTTAGATAGTTTGGCCTTGCAGCATAAGTTCACATGACATCTGTTCTCCATTATCAAATCTTAATTTTTCCCCAAATTAGTCTCTGATTCGTTGACAAATCCTTTTCAATCAGTCTTGGCATAATATTAGTTTATCTTTGTCAGGCCTATTAACTCAGAATTTTAGATGATGTCATGTCAGATTTTTCGTTGTTGTTGTAATTTCTTACTTTTCTTTTTTTAGAGTCATCATCATGCTCATTCAATAAACAAACGGAGAGTCTCCTAAAGCTGTAGGTTATTTTAGTTGGGGACTGCGGTCATGAATTTTGTGTTGTTTTTTTGGTCTTTTCTTCATGGCTATGCATTCTATAGTCTGACAGACAAGCAAAATGACCACCTGCTTTCACTGTTTTTATTGAAAGTAACAGTGGAATAGTCTTTTGTTGAAGAGGTACTTAAATGAATAAAAAACCTACTTCAAGTGGCATTGAAAAGTATTTTCCAGATATGATGAATATAATGACTAGTCTCTCCTCTTCCTGTCAGCCATCCAGTATCCTCTCAGACAGAGCTCCTCCACTCACCAAGAACAGAGATTTATCCCCCCCTCCAAGTCCCTCATGCCACTCCCCATCCGCACTACTGCACCAGGCTTCAGGACCACAAGGCATCAAGGGAATCCTCAAGAAAAGTCGCTCCACCAGCGTAGAGTCGGACCAAAGCGAGGGCTCGACGCCTGAACAAGTGGCGAGCCGAAAGAGCAGTGTCACCCTCAGCCACCCTGAAAGTGGAGAGGAGGTGGAGGAGGAAGAGGAGGAGGAGGAGGAGATGGAGGAAGAGGTAAACCAAGAAAGTGACAAAGAGGATGAGCCATCAGTTGATGATATGACAGATGGTTTGAGCTTCAGCACGGACAGAGAGCAGAGGGACGGCAGCAGCAGCAGCAGCAGCAGAGGGAGCTCTGAGGAGATGCGGAGTCCCTCACCCGATGAGAGCCTGGACAAGACCTCCTCAGTGTCAGAGGATGTTGATGAGCTGGAGAGCAGTTTGGATTCAAGTCTGAGCTCATCGTTTAAGCAGAGGTCCGGATGCACACAAATATGTAGTTGGAAACAAGCAGACAAAAAAAACACTCAAAAATGTCGAACAAAGCACAAATAAAAGAAAAGTGACATTTTGGTTTCCTCAAAAAACTAGTAATTCTATTCCTCAAAAACTAGTAAAACATATTCATATGATAAATTCTAGACTCTTAGAAAATATAAAACTTTTTACCTTAATTGGCAGTGGAAGTTGGTCTTGTACATAACTTAAGACAACTAAACCGCATACAACAGCCATGTCATATAATACATGTCTGTCCACGGATGTTGTACACAAATAAAAACAACCAAATCTGAATAATTTTTAACATCCATGCTACGCCTGTTGGACATAAAAACAAGAAATTCTGTTATTTCTACAACATATCAACAATCATATCATCAAAGCTTTTATATGTCCATTCAGTTCCTCCTTAATGTATTTATTCTTTATTCTGTTTACAGACTAACAGAGTTTACAAGTGGGGAAAGTGACAAGAGGGACAGATCAAAGATGCCAAAACCATCAGAGATGATCCAGACGTCGCTGGCTGATCGCTTCAATCAACTCCAAGATGCTGAACATTCCTGGAAGAAAAAGGTAACTTGTACACACTGAACAAAGTCTCATCCATTTGTCATTTGTAAAACTTACAAATACCAGTATACATGTTGAAGAAATATTCCACCAAACATGAAACTATTATGAATTATGGATGGAGGCTAAAAATGTGGGGGTAAAAATGTTTGGTGACCACATTTAAAATTACTCACTGCTAAACTATTTTATTGCATGAACTTAAGCTAAATAGCATTAGCGTGTAACTAACTCCTGCGCAGTGACTCTGCAGTGCACGTACACCAACACCCACTTTATGCTGAGTAACTATCCGTCAGAATTGGGATGCATGTCTCAGTGGAGACCAAGTCAGTGTTTGCAGTAGGAGGTGAATTTGGGCTGATGTGAGACGTCAGTCAGCGTTTAGGGGGAACAGGACACTGACTGTTTTTATACATAAAATATATATAATAAACTTTATACATTTGGTAATGTTTTTGATCACTTAGTCCATTCTTCTTGCTTTACACTTACTTTGAAGATGAAAGCCATTTTTTATTGGCCCATTGTTTTTATGGCGACATCAAGTTAAGAATTTTTTTGTTTTTGGGGGGTTTGGAGAATTGGCAGTAATGAGCAAAAAGAGCCAAATATTAACGCCTCTCCTTAACAAAAAAAAACTTGGCTTCATATGCGATTCTCTCTCCCCCTGCTGAATCAGCTCATTTGTCAGAGTTGCTGCCAAGAGGGTGTGTGGTTAGGCGGTGTTGGGGTTGCAGCAGGCTTGGGAGCAGAGACCCAGGGCTCAGCTAGCCTCCCAAAGATAATGAAAGACACTCCTTCCACCCCCTTGTAAAAATAAAATCCTACACCATGACCAAACACCTGCAAGCCTTCCAAGCTAATGCTTCCTTCCTTTATTGGTCTTTGCACTCGCTACACACTTTTTTTCTTCTCTTCTTCTCAAAGATAGAAAAATAAATAAGCAAGCTGTTGTGTTCGCAGTGAAAGTTTTTCCACATGGACAATCCAAAAACATTCATTTAATTTGGCGTCACATGTATTTGAACAGGGCATCTTTGTGCCTGATGCATGTCATATTCAGTGATCCTCTTAAGGGGATTTCTGGATTGGGTTAATACTTTATCCAAAGATGAACTAACCTTAGATCCACTTCAAGCCCGGAAAAAGCCGCTTTTTAAAGCAGTTCTCCAGTCAAAAAATTAAATATGATGTCATTCATATTTGCATTGGTCTGTTTGTATTTTGAATAGTCAAATGTCAATAGAGATATTGTATATTTACATTATTGACTCAACGCTTGCATGTATGAACAAGGTTCAACTGTTGTTCAGGAGGTCGTCCTTTTTTTTCTCTTTTATTCTGTCTAAGCTGATTGCCTCTGAATTTGAACTCACTTCCCTACTATAGTTGCTACTGTAAAAGATTTTATAAACATGTGTTACAAATGAAAATGATGCAGATCACAGATGGCTCACCTTCATTTCTAGTTTTTAAACTGTCTCACATGTGACCAAATATATTTGATCACATTATTGCTCCTTCTTTTGAGTAGAAAGCCCCTGTTTTTTTTTTGTTTTGGCATTTTATGTAAAACTATTTGGTACAGTTGGGTCAGATGTTTGTCCTTTTTTGTTTGAAATGCGAAAAAAAGAACAGTGATTGTAACATGCATGGTACACACTGTGATCGTGTCCAGATGTTTCCTGTTAGGACTGCTAGGCTTTTCTATGCACCATGGTGTTGTAAAGTGATGCCTTGCTGTAAATTTGATTTAAAGGAGGCCTGCTGTGTCCTGAGGAATGACTGTTAATCATAAGCCGTGTTGACAGATGGCAGCTTTTTGCTGTTTGGGAAAAAACAGCTGCTCTGTGAATGTAAATGCAGTAGTGTTATAACGTTAAGTCACCGTTTCTAAATGTCTTTAAGAAAATCCATAAAATGATTGAAATGCATTAGAAATGAAGAATTTCTTTTCAAGTCTCTTGGATTGCTAAATGTCTGTGTTTCATGTTCCAGCGATGACTCAACAATGCCTAGCTGGGTCATCGCGTCTCTAAATTAAGAAAACACTCCGGCTCCCGCACAGGGAATGGAAACGGTGGTTTTGGTGTGTTAGTTTCCAAAAAGTGAATAATACATTCTCATCTAAAGTTTGGTGCATTATCTCCAATGCATGTTGAACCAAGAAAGAAGTAATCAGCTCTTTATTTGGGAAGCTTTATGCTGTTGTTGAATTTTACCTAAAGAGAATTTTATGCTTTTCTCCAATCCAACTCTAACAGAAAGCTGGTTTCAGAATTACTGAACACATTGTTTGGTTGCAAACATTCCCACTCCAACCAATTTATGCTCAGCTAATGACCCATGTATCCGTCTTCCATCTGAAGTCTCACCACTGCAGTTCCCAACTTCTTAAGTGGATCACTACCCTGTTTCTTCCCCAGTTTCTGCTTATAATTCTCATTTTCTTCTTTTCTTCTTCCTGTATCGTCTGCTTTGTTTACATCCCACTCAGTTTCCACTGTCCTCTCCACTCCTACAGCCTTTGCATACACCTGCAGACTCTTCCCTCTTTCTCTGAAACCTGCCTGTCAACCTTTTCCCATTCCTCCAGGTGAGTTTGTGCACGTGCGTTGCCTGTGCCTGTTTTACATGGACTTAAAGACTTAAAATGTTGCTTTTTTTCTCCACAACTTTTGTCCTTGAAAACCTCTCCCCCTTTTTTTGGTTCCCACTGAGAAACCAGAGCTGGTTTTGCCCCGGGAATGTGGTTTGCTTGTTCACAGGTGGTTGATATCTGTGTCAGTGGTTCAGCTGTGGAGCTGCTTACACTGTAGAGTGCAGCAGGGGTTGGGAAAAAATGGTTTCCTGTGGTGGTTTGGGCCCTTTTCCTTCCCTCCCCTCTCTCTGGGGTCTTGTCAGGCCAACGTATTTCCCCTCTCTGATTGACTCCAGAGACTGGCTTCTAGCTGGAGGGGCTATGGGAGCATATTATTGTATTTTAAAAAATACCAATTTGTATTTAATAATATATTATAGTGTACATTGAAACTAATTAGGTCATTTGTAGCAATACTTTTTGCAAACCAGGTTTTTTAGGAGTGAAATATCACAGAGTTGTGAAAACTTGTTTCCTTACCTGTGAGAGCAAAAACAAACGAACAGTGAACTCTTTATATTCTCATGTAGTGTGTTTGTGAGTGGAATAAACCAGGGCACATTCAAGTTGATCAGTGTTGTGCTGCAGAATTTGTCTGAAAAGCCAACTCCCCTGTTATTCTTCATAGGTTAGACAGCAAGTAAGATGGCAGCTGTGTTTACATCAGTTTAAGTATGGGTGAGTGGGTGTGTATGTGTGTATGCAAACCAGCATGACTGAATACAATACTTTGAACTTTACCATCAACCCGGGCTAATATTTGACCACAAATGTAACATGTTTAACATTAAAGTGAAAAAATGTATTGGCAACTTTTGAAGTTGCAGTTTTTTTAACTATAGAAAATGACTTTTACAAGGTTAAAAAATAACTGCTGACACAACTTCTTGACTGAAATTTACATTGATTAATGAGCTGGAAAAAAACTGCATGAAATGCATTTAAGCTGTTCTGGATTGGTCATCATTTGAAAACATTTGCCTTTAATAAATAAAACGTTTTAAAAAGGAATCCTGGATTTTTACCAGTACTCTTTCTGCATCCAAAGATTGATCAGTGTGAAAGATAATCAAATTGCTACATTCATGATGATTAAAAAAAGCATAGATATGAGTAGTTGTTTTGTTTTTGTTTTTTGTTTTTTTGCTATTTTCTCACGCCACACTGCTGCTCTGCAATATTTCAGCCAAACATCTTTCTCTCTTTAAAGCTCCTGACATCTGTAAATGTTTAAATTGATTCTGTGGAGCGTGAACATGACGACAGCCAGCAGATTACACAGATCATCATTCATCTGGATGGAAAAAGTCCCCTGCAACTTTAACCATTTGGTTTAGGGAATCCCTTTGTTGTGTTTTACAGAAATCCCAGGGCAGTATAAGTTGTGATGCAGTTTCTTTCTTGAAAAGATGCTGATTAACAAGATGCAGTTGACATGTGAATTTACAGCAAATACATTTTTTCTATTTTTGAAATCACTTTGTCTTGTGCAACTTTAGAATGTCAGTAGGTCTGCATAGAAATATATAGGAGGAGAATATAATTATTTAGCTCCAGTGGGACATGGGAGGCAATAAGGAACGACAAGTACATTTTTTATAGAATGGTTAAGTTGAAAAATGGCCTCAGTTGTAAATCAAACAAGGGAAGCTGGTAAATACTGAGCAATGGATGGCAATAATAACAAATAGAGTTTACATAAAAAACTTTTACAAATACTTTTTCAGAAAGAAAAAAAAAAGTATGTATATATATGTGCAATATTCTACTTCTGTACATCATTTGTAAGTGAATACATTTAGATTAAAACTGCCTAATTAAACAAATAAAGACAGAAAAGACTTTCACTCACCATTTGCTAAATCAAATTATATTTTAATCCAACAGAAGTCCAACTTGGATATGGAACCCAAGATGTCGCTTGCAGACAGGATGAAGATCCTTAAGGAGAAGGAGGAGCAGTGGAAAAACAGAGGCAAGGGAGCTGCCAATGACTCGATCCAGTTCACTGTGGCTGGGAGAATGGCCAAGAAAGGTGAAGTAGTAATCCCAATTCTAATTGTACTACAGCTGGCCCAATAAGCTTGTGATGAAGTATAGACTTTCAAAGTCCGTTCATTTAAACATTGATCTTTATTTGATTTTTTTTACTTCTTCTTCTCTGTTAGGTCTTGTGTCAGATACGGGAAAGGAAGAGTCACCCATTGTGTCCCTCAAAAAGTCGCAAGCCACTCCCGTGAAACCGCATGAAGGTACTATCTCTATGCATTCCTAGTGAATTCATTAATGCAGGGTGCCTGTGAGTACACTAGATGCAAAGTGTACAAAAATTATTCGTAGCTAAACTGAACTCTAACATCCCTGTGCCTGAGATATTATCTTGATTCAGGTAGAATTAATTAGATTTTTACTCATTTTCTTTCCTGTAGCATGAAAGTGCAAAAACAAGACAGCTCTAATTGAATGTGTGTGTGATTTTCTTGTTAGAGATCTCCAGCAGAAGTGACGTCAAAGTGGAAGGAGATAAACGTCTGGACAAGTTGGAGTCCTTCTTGGACAAGCTCCATAATAAAGGTTGAGTCCTCTTTTGTGTACATTTTACACTTTCCATATAAAAGAAACGCATATATGTTCACAATTATTTTGGGGGGCTCAGATGTCTGTATGTGTGCAAATTTTATCTTTCACACATTCTTTAACAAAACACTCAGGATATCCAGCTGATGTGCTAAACTAAACTAGCTTCCAGTGGACTTGTTCATGGACAGGCCACTGACAGTAAAATACAGTACAGAGGTTACGGTATATCTGGTGCTTGCCTTCATTCTGATGTCATGGTTGGGATTTCAGGTGTGAGCAAAAGCAAGACATCCACCATCGAGGTGACAGCAGAGATGGAGAAGGAAGTGATGACGCTGGATGATGAGGAGACATTCGGCAACTTCTACAAATCTGTCTCCCCAACATCTCTCCTGGACTCCAGTGTGGTTTTGACTGAGGAAGATCTGAGCCAGATCCAACCTGATACACCAAAGTCAGTTGATAATTACGATTGTGTTTTATTTATTTTCTCATTAATTTATTTTCCATGTTACTAACAAAGTCGTGCAAAATTCTGCTGCAATGCTGGCCAGAGGATTTCGTCTGAAAATAACCCCTTCATGTTTGATTTGATTCTTTTTAGACTCACCTCGGAGGTAGCAGAACACAAGCGAGCCGTGCGACCTGCAAGAAGAAATCAAGGTTCCAGGAACCCTCTTCGTGCTCTGGCGGCCCGTAATGACATCCGGCAGGTCTATACCGAACAGAGGCTTAATGTGGCCTCGGTGGAGACCAAAAGGATTCAAGTGGAGAGAAGTAAGATAGCTCACACTTACAGTAAAAACAGGGTTTACACAAGTCTCAGAATATCCAAATATTCCACCGAAAGAAATAGAAAATTACTACACAACATTAGAACATAGTTCCTACATGAGAGTGGAAGGTCTTTTTGGTACTTTTAGATTTGGAGCTTCAGCTTCCTGTCAGTTCATGCAGTACATCAAGACAATATGTTGTAGACCAAATTGCTTATTTAATGTAGGGGTAAAAAGATCGCTGCAGGATGTAACCTCTTACTTGGAGTAGTTTATCCTCTTTGTGTTGTCAAATTAAACAGTTGTAAATGAGATCCAAAGCTATATTGGTCAACGATTTCTTCTCCTTCTTGCTTTAATATTTCCAGCATTTAGTTCCAAATTGTGGATGCTCATTAGTTAAACTGACAACAGTTTACATAAAAGGAAGTGGGTACCACATCTACACATTTGTTTTGAAGTACTATCATGGAAATAGTTATTAGAAAGCATCTCCTGTTATATTTGCATTTGGGGGTTTCCTAACTTGTCAGATTAAGGAACAGAAGCCAGTCAAAATAATGTGTGTGAAAAAAAGCAAGTATCGTTTCAACATTTAGGGGACAAATGTTAACAGTTGTGTACCTGTTCTTCTTGTTTTCACACACTCAGTGGCAAAACATTCAAACCTGGCTGACGTGGCCTTGGCGGGCCTAGCCAGCAAGGAGAACTTTCGCAAGGTCAACCTGCGCAGTGTGAAGTCCACAGATGTCGTGACCAACAACAGTGCGGTGCCTTTCAATAAGCTTATGCTCATTCGCATCAAAGGTCAGAAAACATTGGAAGATTTCCTGCTTGTTAAATATACAAGTGATGACTGTGGAGCTGCTACAGCTGCATAACAAAAAGGGAATAGTAAAAAGCTTCAACATACAGCATGTTTCCTGTTCATTCTCTATCAATATAAAAAATATGATTTTGCTAAATGAAGTCACGCTGTGGTTATATGAAAGCTGTTATTGTCTGCAGGTCGGAGGCATGTCCAGGTGCGTTTGGTGGAGCCCACAGCTCACTCCCTAAACAGTGGCGACTGCTTCCTTCTCATCACACCAAAACATTGCTACATGTGGAGTGGAGAGTTTGCCAACGTCATAGAGAAAGCTAAGGTAGTAAACTCCCCACACAGGACACAGAGAGCTTCATACTTGTGGTTGTTGTATATTGTGTCAGTTGGAGGAACATGCAGACTTTGGGGGGGCCCAACAATCACATTTGAAAAACCATACGATATCCTAAATCTTCACTCAACCAGAACTTTCACACAAGACCCTCAGTACCACTAGTGCAAGAAAATCGTTAAATGTTAAATGTGGGATGACCCAACTTATTATTTGAAAATAGTCTTATCCGATACTAGTAACGTATCAGTCAGTCTAAACTCTTAAAGCATGTTCAGCCAGTTTCTAAAACATGACCATATCCTGCTTTAAGAAAACTGAAACTACTGCTGTTAGAAACCTATAGGATTTTAAATAACCTTTTGAACTTTTATTTACATTCTATGCTTGTTTACTTTTGTTACAAATACAGTATGTGTTGTTTGCCTCCAGGCATCAGAGATGGCATCATTTGTTCAGGCCAAGAGGGACCTGGGCTGCAAGGCCCCTCAAGTGACTGTGCTAGAGGAGGGCATAAACACTGAGAGCAGATGGGCCAAAGAGTTCTGGAGCCTGCTGGGAGGAAAGACCAAATATAGAGGTAAAAATTCTTTCACACAGAGGTTTACATTCTTTTTTCAAACGCTTTCATGCTTAATGACTCAAGAAGGCGCCCTGGTCACCAGAACTCAGCAGTATTGGGCCTGCCTTACAGATAGGAGACTGACCTCCCTGTTATTTTACACACATTCTTACCCTGATCAGTACCGTGTGTGGCTGTGTGTGTTACAGGAGCTGGGGAGCCAGAGGAGGATGAGTTGTATGAGAGTGGAGTGGTGGACTCCAATGGTGTGTACAGACTCCAGGGAGACAAACTAGTGCCTCACGAAGATGCCTGGGCCTCAATCCCCAGTGTTACTTTGCTCAATTCTAAAGAGGTACGTTCACGACGAGCATGGAGTATAGTACATGAAAGATCCATCAGGAACTGTGCAAAAAGCACAACACTGGTCTGTATGTTGTGGTGGATGACTCAATCCTGTCTTTTCCTTCTTCCTTCGGGTAATTGCATACACCAGGTGTTAGTGTTTGACTTTGGCGGTGAAGTGTACGTGTGGCATGGGAAAGATGTGCCTCTGGGTGACAGAAAAGTAGCGGTGAAACTAGGCAAACAGCTTTACAGCGGCAGCTACGACTACAGCAACTGCAGAGTCAACCCGTTAGATGCGTCCTGCACAGACAACAACGTGCCTCAGTGAGTATCCCCTGATCGTTTGTTGTTATGTTATAGCCCCCTGGTGGATATTTCATACCAGTACAGGTACTCATTTTTCGTGTGCATGAGTTCAATATCTGTGTGACCTGCAGGCAGGGGGAGGGCCGTCCCAGCTGGGCACTGTTTGGTCGGCTGTCAGAGCACAACGAGACAGCTCTATTCAGGGAGAAGTTCCTGGACTGGGCCGAAAGGAAGAAAGAGGAAGCAGCTCAAGCTGAGGAAGTCAAGGTTGATGAGATTAAACTAAGAGTGCCTCTATATCAAACACACCACTGGTGACGTCTATTTAAAGTCATTTGTGTTCATCGTCAGTTCTTGGTCAGACTTTCCTTTTTGCCTGTTGATTTGAAGATATCAGGAATAGTTTTTTTACAGAATCATTTTAGTAGTAAAAGTAGTGCCAAACAAGCTTTTTCTAATAATTTTCATTTTGGTGGTGCCAGTCTCAACAGAGACAGGAAGATTTAACCCTATCAGTATGACCAGGCACCTTTAAAATAAGTATCAAACAGCCTGACCTGGCCCACACCTGACATACTGTGTGAAATAAAAAATTCCCATATAAAAGCAAACATTCTTTTTTCCCTCAGAGCCCAGACCACTCCATGCCTCGTTCCCCTCTTGACCTGGAGCTGCAACCATGTGATGCCAAAGCCCTGCTGGACAACGAACCGAAGCCAGTGAAGACAGTTCTGGAGGGGGTGGATGTCCAGCGGGGTCACGGTCTGGTGAGAACGGAGGATGGAAGACAGGCAGCGTTGGACACAGTGTCTGTGGAAGCATGGCACATCAGAGAGCACGGAGAGGAGGAGGTGCCTGAGAAAAGCGTGGGCCAGCTCCACGAGGGGGACACCTACATCATCCGCTGGAAGTATTCTATCACCACACTGGGTAGGTCATGTGGCGGGTTCCCCTGCTGCTGGTATGACGTGAATGGGGTCTGTTAAGAAGCGTAAACACAAGCCCTCATTTTTTTCTATTTGTGTGTCTGCGCTTTGTTGTGTCAGTGGGGAAGCGACAGAAACCTGGGGAGCTGAGTGCCGGAGGTCCAGGGCGAGAGAGGACCGCCTGTTTTTTCTGGCAGGGCCGTCACTCCAGCATCAGCGAGAAAGGAACCTCGGCTCTAATGACAGTGGAGCTCGGCAGCCACCGGGGCTCACAAGTGAGTTCCTGTTCATCACTAGCACAAGTGTAGTTAGAAATGTCAAGCTTTAACTGCCAAAGCCGGCAGTATGTTCAGCTCATGTGCGTCTTTCTGCATCTGTCTGTTTTGGATTTGCTGTGCAGGTGTTGGTGAGTCAAGGAAAAGAACCCCCATGCTTCCTGCAGCTCTTCCAGGGAGGTTTGATTATCCACAAGGGAAGCAGAGAGAGCAGCACCGACAATATGGGTACACGTCATGTGGAGGCTTTGATTTCCAGTGAAATACTCATTTGGATTTATAAGCATCCCACTCATGCTAATACTCACATGAAGATGTTTTTTCTAACCATTGCTGAGGTCAAACGTCCCACTTCATATCACGTGAACCACCTTTCTGCAGGAGCATGGCGGTTGTTTTGTGTGCGTGGTGAGGCTGAGGTGGAGGCCTCCCTGGTGGAGGTGGACTGCCAACGGGCCAGTCTGCGCTCTCGTGCCTGCCTGGTGCTCCTTAATGCGCAGAAGAGCCATCTCTACCTGTGGCATGGATGCAAAGCACACGCAGACTCTAAGCTCGTTGCCAAAAGAGCAGTGGACAAACTAAATGAGAGGTAAGACGGGGACATGTGGGAGGTTACATGTCTTGAGTGATTAACCAGCATACGGCTGCTGCGGGTGACTGATGACCTCCTGTGTTTCCAAGGTGTCCCTCTGAGTTAGGACTGAGCTGCAACAGCAGGGTGGAAGTGGAGGAGGTGGAGGAGGGATCTGAACCTGCAGAGTTTGTAAAAGCTTTAGGCCCACGGGACAAGAAAGCTTATGACTGCATGCTGCAAGGTATGGCATGACAAGCCACTTAAAGCCACTTAGTGACTTAGCAGTCACAAGAGAGAGGGATCATCAGTGAGTTTGCATTTGTGTGTTATTTGTAGATCCAGGGAAGTACAACTACACACCTCGACTCTTCCGACTGAGCGCCAGCTCTGGGACGTTTGAGGGGCAGGAGCAGCTGTATCCTGCCAGGGTGACAGAGGGCGTAATGGCCATGCCTTTCTTGCAGGAGAACCTCTACTCCACACAACAGCCAGGTAACGCAAAAAAAAGCCACGCCCAACCAGAGATTTATACATCTATGTTTTTAAATAATCAAAGCAAGTCTAAGGCATGTAAAATGATGACGGAAAAAATAAACAAATAAAGCTGGAACCTTAACTCAAGTTACATAACTCCGTATGAACTATGAAATGGAAATTAAGTCATTGTGCCCTGGAATTAATTCCTATAGTCTTTTAGCCCAGTATAGTTGTAGAATCGTTTTAAAGATTAGGAAAACATTAACCTGTGCTGCCACTACACTAATCTGACTTCTATGTCCCTACTTTTCAGCATTGTTTATGCTCGACAACCGCATGGAGGTGTATCTGTGGCAGGGCTGGCAACCTGAAGACTCTCAGTGCACCGGATCTGCCAAAATGCGCTGGGACAACGAGAGAAAGTGCGCCATGGAGACTGTGCTGCAGTACTGCAAAGGTTCGCACACATGAACTGAAGCACTGTCCCAAGTTTACTAATTGAGTAGTTGGAGAAAGGAACAGAGGTATTAAAGTAGAAAAGAGGTATAGAACTCCAAATCATTCAACAGAATTTGGGGTGTTATTCAATTTGATGAGAAGCTGCTTTTCCTCAATCATATTTTATCCTCTAATTGTTTTTCTTTAGTTGTGGGATGTAAGCCATTTTCTCCACAGAGTTTAGCCGGTAAAACTGTGTAGTGTTCCTGGGATGTTTGTCTTTGACACCATCATAGACTAAATATCGATATTCTAAATATTTTACAGAAAAGAATCCTCGGCGCCCCCCTCAGGCTTATCTGGTCCTAGCAGGGTGTGAGCCCCTGACGTTCACCAACATCTTCCCCTACTGGGAGAAGGACGCCAGTGTCGCTTCAATGGTGGGCGACCTTTTTTGAATATTTTTCACATGATAGAATCTAACGAAGTAGCTTTAACTTCTAGAATTGTGTTTTTAACCCATGTCATTTAACTGTGCCTCAGGCTGAGAATGCCCAGAGCAAAGTGGTGCTGGTGAAGGAGGCGCTGTCCAAGCTCAGTAAGGAGCAGTACACCATTGAGGAACTGACCGGGAAGCCTCTGCCAGAGGGAGTGGACCCTCTACGCCTGGAGGACTACCTGTCAGATGAGGACTTTAAGGTACAAACACAGCCTGACGTCTCTGCAAGAGCTTGTTGACAGGATTCAGAGTCAGAAGAGAAACATTTCATCATGATATTTAGATAAAAAAGTTAAAGAAGCAGGTTGAACATTTTAGAGCTGACGTATGCAGATTCAGATATGAGCACCCACATGTGCAGTCTGTAAATTACATGGAAATGAAAACCTCTGAGTAAAACATTGTTGACATTAACCTGCTTTTTCACTGGACTGTTTTGTAGAAACTTCTTGAGATGAGTCGGGTTGAGTTCAACGCCTTGCCAAACTGGAAACAGAAGAATCTGAAGAAGAGTAAGGGTTTGTTTTGAAAATGCATGATTTGTATACAGAAAAACTTTTTTATTATTATTATCCTTCTCTGCCTTTTTTTTTCTTGACCCTTTGTATTTCATTTATTGAAAAAAACATTATTTTGTAAAGTCTTACATCAAAGCAACTGTATCATTTTGTTCAAATGCTGATTTATTTTTAACAGTGCCATTTTTCGTGTTACCTTCTAACTGAAATATTTCAATTATGTGCAATTGTTTATCTCTTTGGAGAAATATTTCTTGTATGGTTAAACATAGTTACCATCGTATTATAAATATGTAATATACATGTAATTTGTGTTTTATGTTTCATTTGTGATGTTCTAATCTCATGCGAGAATGTTGTGGTTTATAACCAATGAGGCAGTTCCCCTTTAACCCTTAATGTAAAGAGCCAGCTCAGGGTACAGAGGGGGTATTGCTCAGTCAAATGTCACACTTCAAAGGGGATTTCTGTTGGGGACAAGTTAGGAACATGATCCCAAAAATAAGTGGTTCTCTCTTGATTTAAGACCAAGATTTAGGCACCAGACTCTTCTGTGGGAATGACTAAAAACATTTATCCCTCATTTATGTTTCCAATTTTTTTATCTAAAAAAGATTTTTTAAATAAAAAAAGCAACTAATTAGTTCTATAGATAACAGTTTTGAGGGAAATCTTTTAAACCTGATGTGGTACTGTATACTTTCTGGCTCATAAATAAACACCTCTGTGCCAGTGATGGCAGCCCTCTGGTTGCTAGGGACCAAGTTTTATCACCTCATGCTATATATATATATATATATATATATATATATATATATATATATGTATGTATGTATGTATGTGTATGTATAATTGTTTTTATATAAACCAGTTTTAGTTTTTGTGTCTTTGGGTAAATGCACAACTTTAAAAGTATTATGAATGCCTGTGTGCGGGTGTATGGAGTGAAACTACCTTCATAGTGAAACCTGTGCTCCATGTAACAGTGTATCACTTCTATACTGCCTGTGATGTCAAAATTGGAAGAAGCTGCAGTCATGTATTCATTTGTTGCAATATGCGTCTTGTTTGTGGTGAATAGGACATGTATTATATGTAGAGGCATGTATGGCAGTGAGTTACTAAGGCTCAGTATTACTTTTGAAATAAAAGGAAGTATTCTGATCTTCTAACTTTCCCCAAAGAAGATTTCAATAAAATACTACTCTCACAACAAACTGTGCAAGCCCTCTTATAATATTAAGGATCCCTGCCAGAGAACCAGCTGGCAGAACTGAAGCTGATCCATCTTAAAAAGTAAGTGAAGAAAGTTTTTTCTTCATTTTCTATTTAATTTTACTTATTTTCTTATAAGTGATGTTTTGGGTAAAAAATGTAAGTCCTGTTTAAAACCACCAGGGGGCGGTGCGGGTCCAACCTTTACTCTGGAAACCTCCTTAAATCTGCAGCCTTTGGGGCCATTAATAATTAATGAATACAGAGCAGAATTTGAAACATTGGAAGCAAACAAACAAGTCCTGTCCTCCAAATGCAATGGCTATTGTTTTTGGATAAATTGTCAATTTCTGAAATACTCTTTACAATGATCATGAATACAAATTTGCTTCAGCCTGACTCATGGATTGAAGAGCTGTTTTGAGCACCTGCTTATTGAGGATTCAGTGCATCTGTGAAATATATCATGTCTATCACACTCCTACTTACCTCCACAGGTGCTTGTTATGTGGCCAACGCGTATTTAAAAATCAACTTGCTCTCCTCTCTTGCGTCATATTGATGCATACAAATGTTCAGCAGCAAAGTTATTTCCACAGCAGATGGCGGGAGACAGTCCGTGCTTCCTCAAACATCACCGGGGCGGCCAGTTTGTTTATCGTACATCAGCTCTGTCCTGCCAGCATTAATCAGCCGCCTCACTCTGCCTTCTGGCTCAGGTGCCGCAGCAACCCCAAGCTCTGACATGAAGGCAAACAACGTGGCTCCTAATATCAAGCAGATTAGGGCGAGTGATAAGTTGCTGAATGTGAAATACATTAGCTGGAATTTAAGCTTCTTCAAGAAGAACGGTGGCTGACAGACAACCTTCCTTAAGTGGTGTCTTTATAGAATTAAGTTATATAAATGATATTTTAAGAGCCAGGTTGCTTGTAGCCTTTATGTTATGTTGGATGTGGGGTGACTTTTTGGATATGGTGTGAAATAGTTTTGTGGAATAGTATATCATTGAAGCCGAAAATTTGAATGCATGTGAACTTGGTGCAGCACCTACAAAACACTCAGAAACACTTTGAGAAATTGTTGTTTTTCAAACCTTTACTGTTGAAGTTTAAACAAGTAGTGAAGGATGCAAACATGAACATGATCAAGTCACTACTCTCCTTTAGCACATAGTGAATTTGACATTGACTTAAGCAAAGTGAAAATTTCTTCTGTGATAGGCAATACAAAAATGATTCCTTTAGTTCATTTGAAATCATGCACACTGTTTCTCCAGACCAAAGAAAAGGAGGATTATCAGCGCTGCTCAAAAATCCATATCTCCTACATCTGTGATGTAATGGGAGAGGGGGTGGGGGGGACTTTGTGGGTTACAGTATGGCAGCTGGTACATCTGGAAATACACCATCTGATTTTAGGACCAAACTGCATAAACTGTAGGCCTGACAAATGTATGCATTTTGTGCATTTATCAAATCTTTTAAAATGCACTAACTGCTCTGGTGATTTTTTTTTATTGCATTTGGTCACACATGTTTACTTTTTAATGATAAAAGAGGTGATGAATTAATAACTGTTCGCAGAAGTTAAAAGCAAACTAAATCAATCAACTTGCTGTGCCGCAGTAGACCTGTGCACACACACTTTTCGGGTACGATGGGATGAGAGCAGAACTCACAAAGTAATACTGCCTGGCTTGCTTGGAGAAAGAAATAAAAAATATAAAACTTTGTTTCACGAGAGAAAATCAAGCCCTTGAAAAATTCATCATGTGGTGCGAGTGGAGCAGCCAATATTGAACTGAAAGTATTGTGCAATAACCTTGGATGCCTGCATGTGTCGATGTGTTTGCACTGAGGAGAGTCGGTAGGTGATGATGCTGTAAATCAGCGTAGCTCCCTGGCTTACCTCCTAGCAGCTGACTGAGGATCTCTGCTGATAAGATGAGTCTGAAAAAGTTTCTTAGATTTTTATGTATTTGTTTTTTCTTCATGAACTGTGGCGTGGTTAACGATCCGAGCCTTCCAACATGTTCTCATCTGAGCCTACAACGATCTAACGCTTTGCTCATGAATGGATTTCCTATTTGTTGCCTGCATCTCTCTCAGGTCAGATTTACAGTATGAAAAATGATACAGATTTTTTACAGAAAAAGGATGTTTTAGCCCATCAAGGATAAAATATTTGAGTTTTTTTCCCCTTAAAGTTATTAAAGTGAAATAAAAGTGACATATACAATGAGTAACTTGTTGGCCCTACTTTGTTAGTTGGAATTGTGATTTTGGACACAGTTGCAGCAGTTCATCATGCTTCATCGGAATTAGAACAGGATCAATCTGGGAGCCAATTATAAGTCAGGCTGCATTTGCTTTTCCTAATGCTGCTGAAATAAAGAGAGACAACACAGTGAACCATTCAGCATCCTATTGATAAATGTGCTTGTTCCAACATGTGGTATGAAGTACTCAAGTAAACCAACGTGACAGGAACTGCGTAGTACTCTGATCAAGTTTATTTACCTTGTGTGAACACAGCCATTGTGTTCAGGCAAGTCCTGGGTGTGGCACTAATCCATGAAGCTCCATAAGATATTGTTTGAAATGTTTGATTATTCTCTACCTGTCTTGCTAATGAGTGGTGATGGACATATATATCAGCCATTCTATGAATGTTGTGTGTCTCATCCAAACCCCTTCATTACATTGTTTATTCATTAGAATGTACAATATAATAAACCATTTGCGTGCCTACTAGTATGCTTACTACCTTTCACTGCAAAGTGATGGCCTAGGTAACAGGATAACGTTTTTTATAGATGATTCATAAAAAGAAATTGATGCAGATGTGTGTTTTCTTCTGTGTGTTCTTGTTGATATCTCCTTGAATCTGAGGAAGTGAATGATTTGCAATTGTGATGTCGAGCACTTTGCTCTATTATGAGGTGAGCAACAGGCAGGAGAACACTGTGGAAAATAAGAAAATAGTTTAAAAAAAAAGTAGTTATTATCAGAGCAGATGCTGTTGGTGATATGTCCTCATTAAATGAAAACTGAAGTGACATCTGAAGGGAATCTCTCTCTTGTTTAAGAATTCAAATAATAAATGACTATTTTCACACTTGCTTATAGGATTAGGAAAGCTGTTGCCACTGAGCCAATTGCCGAAGTGAGAATTTGCATTGTCAGGTGTCTGATGTTGGCGGGTATTTCCAGGCAGCAGATGGTGCCATCTTCAGTGTAACCTGTTCACATCGACCCACATACTTGTGTGCCTTATGCATACAAACTTGCACAAAGTTGAGCGAACACAAATTTGTTCAGCCTCCTGCGCCACCCTCTGAAAGTGGTAGGCGCTGTATGCAAACCTTACGAAAAAACAAACGCAGATCGCTCAGTGACAGCAGCCAAACGGTATCGACCATGACATCAGTTGTGTGGACGAGGCAGGAACTGCGGATGACACATTGATTGAAAGATCCTTCTCAGGCTTTCGTCCATCATACCAGCCTGTTTGATATCCTCTTGCTGCTCATTCGATTTGCTGGGAGGCGACAGAAAACCATTTAGGCCTGCCCTGACCATTTAGTCACCCATACAGTTTTCTGGACAAAATACAGCTGAGACTTGGACATTAGTGTCCCCACAGAGCCAGAAGACAGTGACTTGTTCAGCTTGCATTAATACACAACTGGCTTCTGGCCCTGGCCTAGAATCCCTGCACATCAGCTCCTAGGATCACTGGGACACTCAAACCCCTCCAACACGATAAGGTGGCAGCCCAGGGAGAGGTGAAAGACATCATCTCGTTCCAAAAAAGAAAAGAAAACGAAAATTCAAGGATCTGCCTTCAATGACAATACGACCAAGAGTAGGCCAAACACACTACCACAGGTGGGGAACTAAAGGGAGTCGGGGAATACAGATAGCCGGGATACCGATACTTATGCATGTAATAAGTCTGTGGAGAGTTGAGTTGACATCGCGGCCATCTGTTTGGACCGGAGCCAGAACACTGGCTTTGTGCTGAGAGCCACTTTGGAGTCCCCGCTACCGATTTTATGAAAAAGTAATAGATTCACAAGTTGTTAACAAAGAATACAAGTCATCAGCAATTACCGTTTATAAATGAGTGTTTACTCAAAACAAACATATGCTGCCTTTGGGATAAAAATAACCTTATTTTATCATTTTTGTGTAACGTATGATACTCGCTAAAAGGGTTCCAATAAAGCTTTGACACAAATGAACTAATACATTTCCTGACTCATAAACGACATAGAGACATAAAGAATGGGCAAATAACTGCAGTTATTAACGCTATGACCCGCCCATTAGAATGCGATGCCTGGGTCAGTGGAGAGCCTCCTGCTGATGCATGTTCCTCTTTTCTTCAGATGGAGATGAAAAACACATTATATTGGAATCATCCATCCATCCATCCATCCATTATCAATACCGCTTATTCCCTGTTGGGGTCGCGGGGGGAACTGGAGCCTATCCCAGTGGTCAACGGGCGAGAGGCAGGGTACACCCTGGACAGTCCGCCAGTCCATCGCAGGGCCTATTGGAATCATCAACAGACCAAAGAATGTAAACTTCATAGCTGCTGCGCAGTTATGTGAATCTCAAATTCATGTTCCATGGTAGGAACAAAACATCATTTCCTTTGATTTTATTGTCTCTGTGGTGCCTGGGATCAGTTACTTTAGGTCATTTGTTTCTATTTAGAGATAATGGTGCGCTATCAGTTTTGTCCGGAATTAGCAACACAGCACCAATTAGATGGAAGGATAAGCAATATCTGTAGATAAGGAGTCCAAGTGATGGATGATTCGCCGATGGTCAAACATGAGCGAGATGTTGTCAGTTCACGTAAGCAGTGAATCAAAGTTCTCATTTATTCAGCAGAATATTTAGAAGAAAATTTAATGAAAGAGTTTGGGACTTTGAGCTATTTCTATGGGCCTTTTTAAAGGAAAGAAAAAAGTCATGACTGTGCTCAGCAACTTTGGATTGGTTTGTTTCTTTTTAAACTACCTCAACAGCTACTGGATGGAATAAGCAAATCGGGCAAGTTTGAACAATGGATGAGAGCGTAATGTTTTCATCAGCTTTTGTCCAGCGCAGCGTTGTTCATCCCCCGAGAGAGCAGCTGCAGCTGTGGCCCTCTGCTTCGGCGTTTGATGTGTACTACTCTCAGACATCGTCTTCACACTGTGCTTGTAATGCATGCTTATTCATTCTGCTGTCAGCCTGATCCAGTCTGCCCATTCTTCTGTTGCCCCAGGCACTCTTAAGCAGAAAATCACTTCCCCACTGGACCCCCCCACACCCCGACCCCACCCCCCGCCCGGAAAAAAAAAGTGTCAACCCTTTCTGTACAACCGTAGCACACACTTATGTCACCTCTTTCTTACATTCTTTACAATTAAGCACATGGTGTCTATCAACCTAAAATACAGCCTTATTTTAGTATTTAGGCTGACAAGCACTTAGACTAAAAAGTATAGAAGTCATTGAAAATGGTCCTTGTCTCAACAATATATGATAACTGTGTGTGTGTGTGTGTGTGTGTGTGTGTGTGTGTAGGTGTGTGTGTGTCAGATCATCTGAGTATCTTTTTAAAAGCCAGTGACTTGTGATACTCTTGATAAATGGGAGAAGTAAAGGGAGATCTGAAGCAAAAAGCTCAGTTACTTGACTGTAAGTCCCCCCTTCATCATCAGACAAGATAAAGCCAATGAGCTTTATCTGCAAAAGCAGAGCTATATTTCAACATTTTTAGAAATGGTGTTCACAGGCCTAAAGGCTTTTACTATAAGAAGTCCATTTAGCAATGGGCCCATAATATGTGTGTGATGATAGAACTCCGCTTTGCCCTTTCTACACTTGTTAAAGTTAGAGTTTTTGTGCTTGCCGTCTAATCTTTGCTAAGCCTGTTGGGTTCTCTGTTATAGCTAAATGGGGCTGCCCACTGTTTGACAGGGAATGTCCTCGTGTGGCTGAAGAGACCAAATTACCTTACCAGAGCTGCAGTTTCTGCCCAGAACATTTTCCTCTTTCCCTCTCACTTCCAGTCTCTTTACACAGTAATGCCCTCCTCCAGCTTTTTATGAGGTGATTTACTCCCAAATGACATTTTCCTCACCGTGTCACAAAAAGGACCCGAATGACTGAAAGCAACAATCTGAACTAGCTGATGACAGTAGGAGCAACAAAATGAGAGCAATTTCCCAGAAAACACATCTATTTCCTGTCTGTCAGTGCTTTTAAAGGCACACTCTTTCCCACTACCTTTTTATCCCTTTTCTTTGTTTTACATCAATTTCCCCACACAGTTTATCTCTTTAAGTTTCACTGGGCAGTAGTGGAAGTCTGTTAGTTTGATCTGTTTGCATCCATGTGTAATGCTCTACACAGTAATGTTCCGCACTATTAGTCATCAAACACCCAGTGCCAGTCTCACTTTGTATCAGTCCATCACACAAACTAGTAACGCCTCCAATTGTTTTACTGGATCAAGATTTGTAATGCAGCTAATGGATCTTTCTGAAAAGAGCTTTAATGAATGTAGTCTTAGGGCAGTTCAAACCCAAAATGCACACCACTGGAACTGCATGGGAACACTGAGCAGCCAGTTTCTTAAAGCTGTTTGTTTATTTTCTGTTTCCTTTCTTTTTTTTCTCCCAGAAGTTTCCACACAAGTTTCATGTGAATTCTCCATCACTATACAGCGGTCTTGAAAACGCCAAATTTTCAGGACACACAGTTCATATGTGCCTCCTGTGATTTTGCACAGACTCATTCTCCCACGCAAATGCTGTGAAATTGCTTTCACCGTTGTTTACCTTTGCTTGCAATCCTCCACGGCCGCGCATGTGTGTGCTGCAAAGGCATTTGAAAAAATAATCTGAAAACATTCTAAAAAGTCAATCAAATCGTTTCTCAGCTGGGTTTCAGTGTCACTGCAGGTGTTTTGCAGCACAGCAGAATGTGCCTAAAGTTGGGATGTTTTTCTCTGGCTTCCTCTCTCTCTCTCTCTCTCTCTCTCTCTCTCTCTCTCTCTCTCTCTCTCTCTCTTTCCTCAGGTATCCCCTCCTGGTTTGCCTTTTCTTTCACTTATTGCTTGTTCTACAAAACCCTGCTTCCCCTGCTTCTGTTCTCCCTCCTTTCTTTCTTTTTCTTTCTTTCAAACCAACCATCAGCTGCTGTAGAGGGGATATTTTCCGGCTCAGCACCGACATCTGTAACTTAGAATGAAAGGTGCTGCCATGTACACCTCAGAACACTGATGGGGCAAACGAATTGTGAGTAACGTGCCTTGATTAGTTTCACCAGGGTCGATACTGCCCCTGAATTTGTAAAGGACAAATATTGTCCTGTTTATTTTTGACATTATGTTTTGTCTTGGCAGAGTTAAAGTAATCTGAATTTAATTTTATAATAGAGAAACTGCTTTCTAACTGTCTTTAGTTGTTTCTCTTGACAAATTTTTTTCTTCCTTTGAGTCAAAAGGATGTTGTGGCTATGAAGGTTGCAATTTAATTGCAGGTTTCTGTTGCGATCCTGATGGCCAGAGCCCTGCACCATTAAAAATGATGGCAACTCTGTAATTGCGATGAATGATGTGTGGCAGTGCGTGTCACTAAAACAACAGCCACGCTGTTAACTGACACATGTCACTCTGGCCCGCTGAACTGATCCTCGATGGGCCCTAAGGAAGTCTAATACTTGACATTGTTCTTCCAGTTTGTCAGTCAGTCTCAAAGAATTCATATGAATCTATGGGCTGCTCTGCCATGCACGGGGAGTCTCACTCATACACTTGCAGAGCATGAACACAGTCAAGGCTGTCTTTGGTTTGTTTGTTTGTTTGTTTGTTGTTATTTTTTTCTATTCATTTATTCTTTTTTTCAGACCAAAAGACAGCACAAATAATAATTTCATGGCATCAATGAGGTACTCCCACTCAGACCCAAATCTTTTGTTTGTTTCTTCTTCTTCTTTTCTTTGTCTGCTGCTTTCTCAATGGGAGTTTCATTATCTGAGCAACAATTGCATTTCAAGTTTTCTCTAACGTTTTCAGTAACTCCAGTCGACATGCTTAAGCAGCAAATGTAAAGGTGACAAATCCAGAGAATAATTCGGATTTTTCATTTTCTCTGCTTTTCCCTAATATGAACAAATCGACACATTTGTACTGGCAGGTTCCTCTTGTGGTTCATATATTGGGAAAATGCAATAAATGTGATGCAACAGCAATATTTGATGAAAAAACTCCCTTTCTGCAGCTTACGGGATTCTCTGTGCTGCTGCATTCCGAGCGCCCTCATCTTGTCTCACCTCTGTGCGGTTCATTACAGGCATTAGCCATCATGGGAGTTTATTAGGAGCAAAAGCATAAAGCCCCACAATCCCAGCAGCATGTATTTCCCATAATGGCACTCATACACCTTCAAATTTCTCTGTCAATCTGGGTTTGTGACCCATCCTGACAAGAGGGTATGAATTTAAAAAAAAATGCTTGTCCCTCTGCTTTATTCCCTCCCTGTTCATTTCTCATTTTTCCTGCCTGCTTTTAACTTAGCCCCACATCCATCTTAGTACGTCTCTGAGGTCATGCCAGAATGCCAACACAGCGTATTAATGTAGGGACAAGAAACGGAATCGGTTGCTTGATTTTGATCAAATGTCTTGTGAGTGTGTGAAACTTTAGTTTGTCGATTAATCTTATCACCACTGTTCACCTGCATGTGTTTGGGAAGTGCAAACGTATTTCAGTCACAGTTGATCTCATTATAAGGCAGATCTAATTTAGCTCATTAGCTGAATGAATTCTGCCTGTGTTTTTTTCTTGTCCCTATATTTACCTGGAGAACTCTTGAATAGTCACCAACTGTTTGAGCAGATTATGATGGACTGTTTCTTGATAAGGAGGAATGAGTCTCTGCTTGTTGCTGGGCAAAATGATCATGGTGGCAAGATTTCATTTCCCACATAACACCCCATGAAATGGCAAATAGACACTGACATTGTCACTGTGCCCTTGCGACAGAAAATGGGAAATGAAACGGAGCATGGTAACTTGTGAGCTTTAGGAGGGGATTTAAGTTTATTTTTTATCATTACCTTTGAAGCTAGCCATTCCATTGTCTTTTGCTGACTCAAATTCAGTGTGTAATCGCTCATACGCAGTCAGTGATTTCCTTTTTTTCAAGACATCACATGGGTTTTTTACCTTTTTTTTGTTGATTAGTCTTTACCTGCAGTAAAGAACACGGTAAACGACAGACAGGGCACACTCTATCTTAAAAAATAAGTAGTATTCTGATGGGCAAGTTAAAACTGAAAGCCAATCAGAGCCACCAGAGGAGCACATTTTCAGCCGCCCAAGCTACTGAAACCAGAGAGCCCATAAAGCTCACACAAAGTAAGAGCGGCTGTTTCACACAGAAAGGACCTCTAAAGACGGTAGACTAAAAGAGCTGAACAAAGAACAAAGAAAAGACATTGTTCTTAATGGGTAGAATATATTAAAAAATCAGTTTTAAATTGATTCCCAAACAATGGGACAACTTAATATATGTAGACTCTCCCATCTGTGTACGCCGAGCAGATCCATGAAAGGTCACCTGCTCATGTACAAAATGCGCTCACACTGGATTTAACAGCTCTCGTGGACATCGTATCCCCTGTGGTTAGCCAATGATCCGACCATGGGAGGTTCACTTCCCTGACAGCACGTATAACACACACTTTGACAGGTATGAAACACACTTCACTGAACAACTCAAGTACTGTCATCCTCCTTCCATCATCTTCATGCTTGGATTAATAAATACGCACACACTCAATCAAATATGTTCTGTACAAAAGCTCATATTAGGTATATTCTGTGTGTGTGTATGTGTGTGTGTGTGTGTGTGGACAGGCCTTCTAACTGAAGATTTCACTTTCTGCACTTGGGAGTGCCTACGTTTACACACAACATGTACAGTATGGTGTTTGAAAGTCAGTGCACGTTTACCCTCCACTGTCAGGACTTGATGCAGGTGTATTACAGAACCACTGTAGATTCTCTCAGGGCTGGATTTAGTTTTAAAGAAACGCAGCACTGTTGGGACGAGGCTATTCCCAAAGCTGAAATGACAGTTCAGCATGTGTCTCCTGGTTTTAGCCACCTGCTAGTTTCCAAACTGATTGCTTCAGAACCATCCCAACAATGGTATGATTGATTTGGTTGTAGAATTCTGCAGAAGTGCATGGTTGCCGTGGAGATTAAAACCAGCTGTGTTAGCAGATCCTGTCATTTTGCAGAACTGGCAGGTTATCTTTTTGTTCTGCCAATTCAGATGCCTGCAGGATACACAAATACACTGTTTAAAACACTATTTTAAATGGCTGTTGAGGATTTGCAAATTAAACCTACAATTCAGTATCCACTGCTAGAAAATGTCAGTCCTAAAAGCGATGGTGTTTCTGAAAGATCTGGGTTTGAAAGGAAAGCTCCTCTGTGACAGAATGATTCAAGGCCTCACCTTAGATACACTATAACTGCTTCTTTATCATGTTGACCAATACTTTTGTTGCAACTGAATAATGTATTGAAGATGTTTCAAAGGAGAATGAATGTTGTTAAAGTGGTGAAAATAAAATGGATTCAGAAAAAAATCATGAGGGTTTTTTTCTAATTGTAAAATTGTTACTTATGCATCAAAGTGAAATCAATGTTATTCTATTGAAACTGATTTGAAGTGGAGGCTTTTTCACTCCTAACTAACAGAAAGCAACAGTATTTAAATAAATGATCCATTTTATAGCAAAAGATCAGGACCTCTACGTTTATATGTGCTGCCTTTGTGTTGAGAAAAAAAAATCCTCAAGGCTGTCAGATGAACATGTTCTAGAGACTTCCTGGGTGTGCAGTTCGATGCAGTTACGCGCTAAGTGTATTTGTCGTCAGTTGTAGTACCACAAATCATTTTATCATTATTGTTGCCTTTTCCTTTTTCGGCACAGTAAAAGCTAAAGGAAGAGAGATGGGTTTTGTCACATATTACTGAAAAACCTTTCTTGAGAGAAAATTTTATCATGAGAAACCTAAAATTGAGGGAAATGGTCTCTGAGCCCCACATCTAGGTTCACTGTCTCAAGAAGTGAAATTATTTATTTAGCACTTTCAATCTAGCAACTAGGAAACTTTAAACTGGCTTATTGCACCAATAAAATACTTCAGATTCTACTGCTGGTGATGTTTATTTGCAGAGAGATTGTGGCAAGGATGGATTATTATCATAATTGCTTTGTATTGTGTTGGGTGAAGTGTGTATTTGAGCCCTGCGGGATGGCTGAAAACTGTGGGGAGATGTACTATTAAGAACTTGTCTATTCCAAAATCTTTTTTATCCATTCTTGATCTTCCACCAGATAGCATGAAACACAAAAGTAAGTGTTCTGCTTTTGCGGAGCTGCCATTCAGTCCTGGCCACTCTGAGATATCTTTGAGAATTCCAGCATGGATTTCCTTTTGTCCTGCACACCACTGAAGAGTCTGTAAGTGTGGTTTTCTAAACATCCCAGGTTCTGTTGCATAGAGCAGATCTTGGATCGCTGTGATAAATGACACTTTTGTTGTAAAAACACAGCGACGCAGCCTGTCCGTGCTGCAGGGACATGATGAGAAGGCTCAAACGGATGGCACAGTGTCTGACATGTGTGTGTCACATGTGACAGGGCTGAGAGACGTGGGTGTGATGGACCCCTGTGCGCGCTGTGACACGGGCAGAATGTCAGAGCCATACGGTGGCAGTGAAGCAGCTGATTAACCGATTGAATGTGTGAAACGGAGGAGAGTTTCCACCCTTTTTGTTTTTTTGCCTGAACCATTGACTCAGCGTTGGAACACACGGCGTACATATTTATCAGTGTGTCCGTGTGGGTCTTATGTGCGAACATGAATGTGTGTGTGTCATGTAGCTACCAGATGGAGCTCTTGACAGTGAGCAGTTTTGGTGGGGGTGAGAGTCGACATTGATATGATGTCACCGAGTCCTCTTCCTGTCTCTTTTTAATTAAATGAACTCTCTCTCCTTGTCTCACTCTGATTCCATCAGATCCGGATCCCCTTGCAGGGACAGGTGCTGTGTGTGTGTCTGCGTGTGTGTGTGTAGAGCACAGGGGGTTAAACATGCGGATAAGACAGTGGGTGCAGTAAAATTCATGGTCTTCTTCGTTTGACAAATGACTCTGTCAGCCTCCCGAAGGACAGGGACCCTCAAGGTGCCCTTCCACACATTCAGCTGCAACTGTGAGGATCTTAACCACAAGTGCAAGAATCCACACGGATAAACCTGCTGCAGTACATTTCACACATTTGTGTTTTCCTGCTGTGTCCATTCACCTTTAGCGGAGATGCCTGTTAAAATGTTTTTATGCTTCACCATATGCATTCTTCTTCAGAGGTTCGAAAGTCATGAATGTGCCGCATTCTCTGCTTAAATGCCATTCATCATCAGGGCTACCTGCCTCTGCAGGTCTACTGGGCCCAGCAAGGGACTGGAAAATGTGTACTGACACCCACCAAAATCTTATTATCAGAAACTGCAAACCACAGCCTGATCTGCTCCTCTGCCCCAGCTAAAAAAAAAAAGTGTCATCAGCGAAAGCTTTGGCAGGAATGAACATCCCTCCCATTCGTGTCTTAGAGGGTCCTGGAATCGCTGCATTGAGGCGTTCACACCCCCTTACCTCCAGAAGGGCATTTTTTTTACTATGGTGTGTTTAAGTTTTCCTTTGCTGAATACTTAGTTCCCTAGATATCAGAGTAGTACAATAGGTCAAAGATAAGATATTCCTTTAAATAGTGACATACAGTATATACAGTATATACATAAAATTTTAATTATATATGTGACAATATGACACATATAATTTTAAGAATTGGTCCAAATTTCTTTAATATTGGAGACGGTCAATAAGGTCATGACCCCACTTTCTTTTTTTAAATTAAATTCAGAACATAATCTGCAGCAGATACAGCAGAGGCAAAAGAGGACTGCTGACTGGTTTTCGGTCTTTGTGGCTATTGTTTTTTGGGACTGTTGTTGCCATACAGCAGGTAAATGTTGGCCTTATCTGAGGGTGTTTACTTTACAGGAGCACCTGAATAGAGAGCACATTTTTAGTACAATGGTGGTCCATTAATGCTGTCCTCCTCAGACAGGAGGTGCGTTTTCACTACAAAAAGTAATTAGTATAAGGTGTCATCTAAACAAACCTGAGGCCAAAGCCATTTATAGCTGTTATGAAAGGTCTCGGTTGAAGGTGAGAAAAAAAACTGTCCTGACAGCGCAAAGACAGGATATGAATCATTAACTACAAATGAGGACAGCAACAAAGTTTCAGGCAATCTGTGCTCCGATACATTCATGCTCCTGCTTTCAAAAGTGACAGTGATTTATCTGTGTTCTTGGTTTATCCACTTCTGAAACTCAGACCATTTCCTGAACAACCTTGAGCTTCATTCTTTTGAATATTTGAAAACATCATTCTTTTTCTGCTTCGGGAGGACCTTCAACTAGCTGTTTAGAGCTACATGAACCAGGCTCCATACCTTGTCATCATCTGACAAGAGGCTGCCTTGAATAAGGTCTGCGCCATCTTTATCAATGAGAAACAGAAGTTGGGTTGCAGGATGAGGCCAAACAAAGTCTTCGTCAGTCAGTCTGTGTGAGCCTTCTGTCACTGCAACAAATCATCTATTATACATTTTGTCTGCAAAAGAACATTCACAGCTATGTGAATGTGGCCCTGTGGCACACACGTGGCTCTGCACCTGCACACAGATGGAAGGCTAATTGGATGAGAAGAGTCCCGCTCAGATTCCTTTGAACTTCTGAATTACTGAATTTCTTCTTTACTGAAAGTCTGTGCTTTGCTGGGTGTATTGTCTGTTGTCACTCCCAGGTATTTTAAACGCCTCATAATTTTAATCATTAATCCTCTGGTTGGTTATGAATAATGATGCGACTCTTGGGTGAAGGGGACTGACTATCAGCTCTTTTTTCTTGCTAACTTTGAGATCCAGATGGTTTCCCCTAAGCCATGATTAAAGTGCGAAACTATGGTCTGATACTCCATTGCAGAGTTTGTATCCTTGAGTATTTCATTCTGGGTTTTGTTGGCATTTATGTAGTGTTAAAAGGAATGAACTGAGGATTAGTGTTAACAGTCATCAGAGGGGATGTAATTGTTCCCAATTGTTACAGGCAAATTGAAGGGGATGCAGATGTTGGTTGGTAGCTGGCAAGATTATTCTCAGCTTCTCCAGGCATTTCATTATTACAAATATGAGGGCTACCAGTCAGGAGTAGGTGAGTCAAAAAGGGCCTTGTTTTGGGGGTTGTAACTTGTATGGCGCATAACAATGTGTCACCTCTGATACTTTTTTTTATTGTGTATTTCCTTCAGCATTACAGACAATCCAGATTGACTGTGTTTGCTTTGTTCCTTTTTCCGGCTGATTTGTTTTACAACTGTTGCCACGGTTTTTGATTTGGAGATTTCTTCATTCATTATTATAGATCTGTGCTCTAAACAAACACGACCCTGGAATTTTACAAGCAATATTCTACAGTAGTGTGAGCAGAAGAAAAGAAAATCTATCTGGACTTTTACATCCAAAAATAACTAATTTACCAAGAAAAGAAGTAAAAGAGAAAGAGCTGAAAGAGCTTCTCCCAATTCATAGTACATTAGAAAAATGAGGGGAAGAGGTTTTCTGATGGTTGGACAAATGCTTCAGTTGAAACATGTTGACACTTAAATGAACACACATCATCACGAGTAAGAGCTCTTTTATTAATTGTGTGTATGTGTGTGTGTGTGTGTGTGTGTGTGTGTGTGTGTGTGTGTGTGTGTGTGTTCATCATCTATTTCTGCTTCACACCCTTCAGGGAGACATTTTGTCAAAGTCTGCTGTTAAATGACTTGTCAGTTTCTCTCCTGGACAGCTGAATGAATCATTTTTATTTCCAAAACAATATGGAAACGTTACTTTAGGAGGGCAGGGCAAATGAGTGAGATTTGTGTGGGTGGACGGGATGTGACTTGTGTTTGAGAGGGATGAGGGGTTCTGTTGATGAGCATGACAGAGTTTGGTCAAAGTGGGCTTGTAGAGTTGAACGTCACAGTTATGAAAGTAGATCTGAAATGGAAGCACGTGGGCGCCAATTGCGTTGTTGAGCACCCACTTATCCACTCACATGCCCACAAGTGGGGGGGTGCAAAAAATGTTCATATGCACACATATGACTGTTTGTGTTCATTTCTCCCCTGCCCACCGTTAATATGCGGCTGTTGAATGAAATTCATATTATTGCTTGTGGGTGTAGAGGTTTGCAGAAGCTGCTGGTGTTGTTTTTTTCTTTCTAATTACCTTAACTAGATGATCAGCTTATTGTGTTTTTCTGTACCATTGGGGCTTGATTGCTACAGCTCATACTGTACTCTGATATGAATGAGGTTCGTGCTTTTCTCTGTGAAGCCAAGACATTTGTAATGAGGAGTCAATAGAACAGGTCCCAGATAAGTTCAGCCAAACCTCTGACAGATTTCAGGATGCTTTGAATATGATATATCTTAAATCTATATATAATCTATAGAAAGAAAATTATATGAAAATGCATCTGTGAACTGTAGTCGAGAGCTTTAATATCCTTCTTAATATCCTTCATTAGAATTAAATTGTTAATCAGTTCCAAGTCGGTAGTAAAGTATGTGTTATGAGACTCCTTCACTCGTGTAGTTGTTATTCCTTAAGTGAAGGAGATGGCCCAATCCAAATGTCCACATTTATTCCGATTTATTATTCATTCAACTTCGAGATTATGATTAATCATTTATTAGCTGGAGTCAGACCAGAATTGTAAATCATTGTAAATCCCCAGACTTAATATTTGATTAGCTCTCTGCTGTATTCTGCATGTATGGCACATTCTGACCTTGACATTACCATCAATGTGTGTGTCTGTGTATAAATAAACAGTTCATGAAAAAAAAAGTCTGAAGAGACCTAGAGTTTGAGCGTTTATTTCTGTTTCTAATGTCAGTAGTGAGGCACCTTGCTCATGGACTTCTGTGACACATACATCTTCCAATAATGTAAGGTGTAGAATGAGAAGGGAGGATACCTGCGAGAGCAAAATCAAGTGAGGAGCTGTGAAGATCTTTAGAAAAATTAGCAAGGAACTAGGACACAGTGGCGTTCATGTTTCTTTCATGACTGATTCGTAGGCGCAGCGGAGCAGGTGTGCATGGATGTACGGTGAGTTGTGAGCTGATGCTGGTGCTCTGAGCCCAGGAGAAAATGGTGGGTTATGAGCGCTTGAATGGTTTGAGACTGACAGAAGCGAACCTCTGAGACCAGTCCCTGTGTGCTTGTGTTGTTCATGAGCAGACATTTATGTGTGTAACTGCATGTTGCTGTAAGCAAATTAACTAAAGCAGTTTGGCTCTAGGTCAGAACAGAGATGAACTATTTTTTTGTCCTAAGACACTTGGGGTGTGAGCAGCCCTGTTAAGCTCTCATGTAAGTCATCTTAAATAGGACATAAACGTTGATTTTTTTTATTTTTTATTATTCATCCTTACAAGATTTCCCCAAAATATAATATGTTTAAGACTTCTTCTAACTGGCCGCGCAGCTCACGTTATAATGTCTCATCTGCTATGTATGCCGGCAACCATTTTGGGTCTTTTTTTTTTGTTCCTGGAGAGATGCCGCTCTGCATGTGTGGAAATAGCAATGAAATCTGATCTTGTGATCTTAGTTCATCATCTGATGATTTAGCCCTAAAAACAAGATTTTATATTTCAGAATATGTATTCAAAAGATACACTCATTTACCTAAACCTACTTATATAGAAATGCTCAAAAACACTCAATAATGACAGAAAATGTGGAGATGGGAAGCATTCAGGACACAAAAGTTTGGCTTTCAGTTTCTGGTCTCTGTTCAGTTCTCACTTTCTTTTGTCTATTCCAAAAGAAAAACTGTTTTTAACAATTCAACCATTCGTTCATTTTAATATTTTTACTAAAATCTTTGCCCACTGTCCTGTATCACAGCCCTGATGTAGTGACACATACACCTTGTGTTCCATTTTCAGTTTTTAAGCTTTGTAGACAGCTAACAACAAGCTTACAAGTTTTTTTTGTTTTTTGGGGGGGGGGCTTTGTACAACGAGACAAAACCAGTGTCAGCAGAAATTTGCCTGAGCAATCTGTAATTATAGCACCAGAGCATTGCTGCTGGTTTGAGGCACAGTCGCTTTCACAGACCAGAGATACAAAAGAACATGTTTTACTTGAATGGGTCATGCATTTTTAAACATCTTAATGCAAGATTTTTTTTTTCCCATCTGCTTCTAAAGTTAGTACAGCGGTTTCAGACCCTGAAAGAAGGGGCTGAGCCCAGAATGTGCCCGTGCTGTAGATTTTTATTGGGTTTTTTTTCTTTGTTATTAATACTCCTCTCTTTCATCTTCTTGTGGTTTATGAATGTGGCTACTTTATGTTTTGATCATGACGAAAGAACTGTCCATTATAACTGACTCAACAAACCCTCTACAAAGATAGAATGAGCTCATTCCAAGTTACTAGAGCTGAAAGTTTTCACAGACATTTATGACTCATACTCATGGGCTGAATAAGCAATTCAGTATCTATTTAAACAAATATTAGAGATATTTCGGATGCCTCTCTGAAATATTGAAATGGCTGTGTAAGCTATTAAAAATGGTTTAAGGAAATACCCTCTCAAAATAGGCTAGAGTATAATTCACACATATAATCAGTTTAAGGGTTTTTGTGACAATCTTGAATAATTTTATTATTAATGTCTGTCCACTCAGAGGACTTGCCCACCACAATGATAACATACATGATTCGGGCGTCAGGTGTGGCGACCAGTGGCTCCCTTTGGTCTTATAAGAAGACATTTACTGTCACCGGCTTCTTTTCTTCTCCTGACTCCACCCAACCCCGTTTCTCAAAGTCACTTTTTCCAAGGATGTCACGAAGTCTGTGAACTCACAAGTGTTCAGATGAAGACATTAGCATACTGCAGTGTGTTGGCTTTACTGCTGGGGAAATTAATAATTTACAGAAACCACCTATTGTCTTCAGCCCTGGGGGCTGAAAATCAGGATCCTTCATACTTTCAGCTGAACCAGGAGATTTGGTCTTTAAACAAAAGCAGAGAGATGCTGTGTGAGCACTTCTCGAAGGTCAGCTGAGGCACAGACACCCCTCAGGCAAAATTCAGAAAATATCCCTTGACAATGAGCATTCTGCACGTGTGTTTGTGTGTGTGTGTGTGTGTGTTTTCTTTTTAAATTGGCTTCCTTTGATGTGACAGCCAACAGACACCTACGAAAACCAGGATTATAAAGATGCAAGTGAGTGGAGTAACTGTTGGGACATACCAGGCTTTAATATAGACATCAAAAAGGATATATCCATGGAAAGTTTGTTTTTTATGTAGAAAGTAACCAAAAAGTCCAGTCAGTCCTCTCATCCTTTGAGCTCTCTGGTTTTGCTTGTTCCTTCTCAGATACGTGCAACTTGTCTGTGGTTTTTGTCATCGTGAATTCTTGTCCATTGGTACATTTTACGAACAACATCATTTATGTTCTCAATTCCTCCTCATCTTTGGACGTTTGTTATCTTCCTTTTTCATGAGTTGGGAACATGACAGAAACATCAACACTCCCACACACTTTCCTCAGATTTCCCAAGTGTGGCTTGAGTAGCATGCATAAGCTGCGGAGATCACGTTGTGTGATGGAGCTGAGAGATGGAACTTGAGACATCGAGGCTGACTCAGTTGTGGACTTAGTTTGGACTTGTATCCATTATTACATGCTGAGCACAGTAAACTTGAGTGTTTTTTGTCGGTTCATTAATGATAAACCAGTTTTTTCATTAAACGCCCTCAAAGGTTTGTCACCATTATGTTAATTTCATTCCTAGATGATGAAAACTTCTTTTTTTCTACAAGATTTTTTTCCTTTGTTTAATGTGTAAAAATATTAATGCATATTCAATTACTATGTGGTGATGAAATACAGTGGAATTGTATGTTTTACATTTGCAAATCAAGAATGGACTTAGGTTGAGAAACTACCAGTTTCTTAGTAGTTACTCAGTTAATTAAATCAGAATAATCAAATCGAATAAGTAATCTAATTCAAAAGATTTCCCAATCGATGAAGCACAGGGCTGAATATGAAAAGACAACCTCCGCAGAACACGCAATGAGATTAGATCCTCCTCAAACACAATTTGTTCGTTGTTAATGAAAATGAATGTAAACTGCCTCCGCACACCAATACAGTAAAGGAAAGAGAAGATGCTGAGCTGCAGAGTAAGTGCAATGACTTCAGTGTGAGTGTGTACCCCTTCTCTCAGTGTAGTGTAACAGTCAACATAACCTCATTTCTAGTTCTGTCGTTTGGACCTGACTTTTTATCAGCCAGCCTTTCATCAAAATGAAAAACAGCTTCATTGATTCCCACCAAATTGTTCACACTAAAGGCTTCACAGCTGCGACATCACTGTGTTGTTCAATTTACTTTCACAAATAGTTTTTTAGCAGCACACAGCCATGTCACTGTCACTCTGTTTTTCCCCTCAGTCGAAGCAAAAGGGCATAAAACGTCCCGGACAAGGAAGGAAAAGCGCCCAGAGGACCAGATTTACAAATGGGTTTACTCAGGTTTCTTTTACATAGTTTACCACTTACGATGTAGCTAATGATGCGCTTTGTACAAATTTACTTCACAGATGATTGGAAAGGTCATAATTAAGGGAAGGAGAAAAGGAGAACTGTCGCAAAGCTTAACCACATCTTTGAAAGGGTTCATCTCCATTTTTCCACCATAAGGAATACCTTTAGAATAATAACACAATAAAAACAAATCTTTTTTTACCAAGAACAAACAGTATAAAAGAAAGTGAAAAACAGTGCTGCCATATGAATCAAAGTACCTCACAGATTGAGCCTGATTTCCTAAAGATGTGAAGAAACGGTTGATATGGCAATATGTCACAAGTCAGACACGTCTGTCAACAACAGCTATGATAACATAGATAAAACAAATTAAATGCCGTGTGTGTGTGTGTGTGTGTCTGTGTGTGTGTGTGCGTGCGTGCGTGCGTGCGTGCGTGCGTGCGTGCATGTGTGTGTGAGTTACTAAGAACACTACTGATCTTTATACTAACAACCCAAATGCCCATCACAACTAGCAGGTAGAAGCCAGTCAGTCAGTAAACCTCTGCGGGAGTTGTGAGAAATGTGAAAACACAGACCAATAACAAATGAGATACTCATTATTATCCATCAGTACAATAAAAAATAGAGTATGCAACGTTATCTGAAATGGTTCACGCTGACATTTCTGCTTTGGTCTTTACAGAAGCCGTTGCTGCTTTTTAGATTCCAACAGCAAAGTAAACCATTCCTCAGTTCAGTATTCTCTAAAGATTTAGCAAAATTATAAACAGATTTTTGACCCAAATGAATAAAAAGAAATTCCTTTCAGTAGCCATGTAACTGTGCATCTGCTTTACCCAAATACCTTACACGCTGTTTTGTTTGTGTCATGGTAATTTGACATTAGTCACACGCGCAGCTGTTTCAGATTCACATGTTAAACTGAACTCTAAATGTTCTTATTGCTGACTGTTTTTCGAAAGGTTTAAGGAACAAGACTGCCTTGTCTTTCAGTTTACACTTTTTGGGTCATCTTATCCTAAATCGTCAAAACCGTAACACTTGCACCGGTGGTCTCGCCTTTATTTGAATAAAGACCTTTGTCTCTCATTAGTTGGTTTTGTTAGTTTGAAAAGTCTCAAATTAAATTTAGAGATCAAACAGTCAGTTAAGAAGAATACGAACTTATCATGAGTTCAACAACCTTTATTTCCCCTTTATGGTAAATTAAAGCGTGGCGATATCAAGTCCGTTCTGAGACACGCACTGTGAATACTGATGAGAGACAAGGAGGTGCATTTCCACCATACATAGCATTAGCCAGGCACATACCCGTTTCTTCTGGTAATGCTCTGGCCCTGTCTTCTCACTAAGACAATATAAAGTTATTATGTGGTTGGCCAGTGAGCGCCGATTTATAAAACCAGGAATGCAAAAAAAGGGATTGTTGGATTCAAAGATATACTGTTACTTCTCAAAGGACTGTATTTATATCTTTAATTTCGAAACTCATTTTATGACAAAGGTGCTGCTGCTCAAGTGGTGATGTACACATCTTTGTGAATTCTACCAAGAGATTCACATCTTTAGATAAACAATCCCATATTCACATGCTGAATATGTGACATGCAGTTTAATATAAAGACGCCTCCATCTAATTTAATCTCAAACTGGGACTGGCAGTAACAAAACGAAATTTTTGAAGGTTTTCAAGCATGGCACATTCCCTAAGTCTGCCTGTTAGTAGTACTTTAACAGATTGCTGTCTGTTCCTCCTGCATTATGTATGACTGGCTCATCACTGCTAATCATTTATGGATTTAAATATTAATACTTTTGTGGGGAGTTTTTCAAATTTCACCATAGGCTGTTGAAGATCTTATTGCTTTAATTCAAGTCCCCCAGATAAGTTTTTTTTTGTTTCGTTCGACATACACACTGATTATAGGTTGAAACACATCAAAAACATAGCTCTCCTTTTCAATTTAAAGAGACAAAATGAGAGTGTTCAATTATGAGTCCATCTGTTCAACACAAGGTGTTTGATGGTGGATTGGAACATCAGCCAATTTAAATAGGGCACCAGGTTTTCCTGTCAAGTAAATAGTTTTTAGAGAAGGAGTAGAATGTAAAGTCTCAAGCTTAATTTCCTGCTGATTTAATTAAAAGATTTACTACTTTACTATGTGAATTAAAAATTGTACCTTGAACATGCAGTGTTGGCGTTGGTTGAATGAAATCATCCAAACAATTTCCATGTGCTAATTACAAAAACCTGCTTCTTTAAAACTATTTCCACACAATCCAATGGAGCCAGATGACAAAGAACATTTCTCTTATAATAATCTTCGGTATGAAAAGAAGCAACATCTTTTAGACACAGCTGCCATATTCTCAACTGTACATGCCTCTTTTTTTCTCAAGGACATTTTGACGTGTGTGCCATTCTTTCCTTCTCCAGATAATGACCTGTGTTACACTAATCCTGACATAAGACATAAGAGAGGAAACTCGTTTTGTCAAATCCTGGTGTGAGAAGATCACTTGAGCTACCCTACAGCCAGATGATTTTATACACTGTGCTGGAAGTTTGCCCGTCCTCCCTGAGGACATCCTTTTTAATGCCCTTTTAAGTTTTATTGAGTCCCCAGGAATGTACTTGGCTTGACTTCTGCAGCAGATATAAGGTGAATGTAAGGGTGCTGTTCCACTGTTACTCTGTGCTTTACAACTGTGTGTGCATGTGTGTATTTGAATGCGTATATTGAGAATAAGTGAGTCAAATAACAAGAATAGTATGCATGCTAGTAGTTTTGTCACAGCTCCACCTGAAAGCCAAATAACCCAACCGAAACATTAAGATTGGTGACCAATCACAGATGGCCATCTCACCCTCTCCGGAGATAGATGTTTTTCCCTTGAGAACAAGTCTCCTCAAAGCCTTAACTGCTTTGGCAACTGCAACCTGTCTAGTTACAGATGGTCAATACAAAGGTTTACAAGATGATTATGTTAAGAATGACAGCAAATAAATACCAACCCATTATTCAAACCAATGAAAGTTCCCTTTGACACTGTAGGGTGGAGCCTTTGAGCTGGACAGAGCTGGTGAGATAGAAATAGACTATATGCTCCAAGGGCAAATCATACCAATTAGCTGAAAATCTGTTTTTCTGCTGGTAAGAGAGGTGTGCCAGAGAACAGAAGAGAGGTCAGTTGTTGTCTAAGTGATTCCCATTGGGAGTTGCTGAGCTTGCTGGGTACATAATGCTGTGCAAATTGATTGGAACAATTCCCAATTGATTTGGAAACTGAGTCAGTGTATCAAATTGGAGAACGACCAGTTCCAGTTCCACCTGAAGTGTTGGCAAACAGATATTTCTTGTCGTGGCGAGTGATACATTGTTTTACCATAGATTGGCATTATAGTCAGTCTGGGACATCTACACTCAAAATGAATATGCAGACTAGATTTTGGAGCCTGTTTGCTCAGCTGTTTACTTTTTCCCTCCAAACTAGCAAATGACACATTATTCACAATATTACTGCGCAGACAACAAATCTGTTCCCAGTGTGGCATTTGAATGCGTGTATGTTCTAGTACTGTTTACAAAAACTTGCTTATCTAAATAAGTGACTGAAACACAGCCACTTTAAAGCCAAGTCGTCTTATTTATATTGTCGCTTTCAGGTTGCCTTTTAAACCAATGTTGTATTAAGAAAAGAGGAATGGGAAAGTCCCCCCGTGACCCCATTAGGGAATAAGCCATTACAAAAATGGATGGATAGATAGATGGATGTGGTATTTCTTCCTTCAGTGAGAACAGGGCCACTAAGGCCACTAAAAACATACATGTTATTTGTTGCCATTTGCCTCCACGAGAAGGCACTTTCAAAACTCACTCCAGCAGCCTTTCTCATCCCAGCTCTCTTGTGAATCCCCTCCTGGAATCTGGATACAATAACATTTGAATTATTCATCAAATTTCATCTGTGAGAAGCATCCACAACTCAATCAGCTGTCATAACACTGCCCTAAAATAAGTCTGTGGGCTTAGCTAATCAGATTTATTCTTGTTGGAAACTATCTATTTTGGTAGGATGCACCTGAACAAGGCTTAGAAATGCCAACAGCCACAATATTAACACCAAACCACATCAACGATAGTTTGAAAAGAGACACAACGCTTCTGTAATATTCTTAGTAAATAACTGGAGATTTGTTGGAGATTTCTCAGCCTTTTGGCATTTCCATTAATGCATCTGATGTCCCACAGTCTACTCCAAGCTGTGCTATGAGAAAAGTACAGTGAGAATCCTACAGGAGCTGGGATATCTTTGCGTCCCAGAAAATATGCAAATTTTAAGGGACACAAACAAGTCCTCTTTGTAGAGCCTCTCTTTGAAGATCACTAAATTATCCCACATGGTATTTACTGAATATGTTTCTTAGGTAATCCAGTGGGGGAAGATAAATTAATTTGATGGAAACCGAACACTATGCGAGTAGTCCAGGCTTTTTGGAAGATCAAAGGTTTAGTGTTACTCCATTGAGGTACTGAAGCTCTGTTTGTCTGCACATATCAAAGAAAAAAAGACAGGAGAATACGGTCTTTGTCACCCACTGAAGGTCTCATCTGAATCAGTGCTTGCAGTTATGTGGGAGAAGCACAAAACTGTTCAGTTTTATTTTGATAAAAGTGGAACAATGTGTACTTTGATATAAACTGATTTTTAGCATCACAAAGGACACATCTTTTCCTGCCACCAAATAGTTTGGCAATCATGATAGGGTTCTTAAAGATAGAATTTGTCCTGAATATTCCAGCCAACTTCTTTGTCTTGTGTTCTATAAAGGTAGATGAAGTCAGGCATTAAAGAGGGGACGTTTTCCCCGAGCAACACTTCTTACTTATTAAGAGATCAATCAAAAATTCATTAGACAAGCATGCTGTTCACAAGAGAGTTGAACATGCTCATACATTTTCTCTCATGTAGCTATTTAACCATAAATCATTCTGTGTGTTTCACTTACTCTTCCCAAAAATCTTTAACAATTTAGAACTCCTTCCATTTACAGCAAAGAAAAGCCCTGTGAACAATATTAAGCATTCAAAGTAGCGCTTTCTGCCGAGGTGCTTCATCTGCTAATGCTCACCGAGTTATTCTGTATGCACAGTTTGCATTTCAGGGTTTGAGAAAATCTTTGGGGGGGGGGGGGGGGGCTTTTTAGTTTTTATTTTTCTCAGCATGTCATACAGGAGATTTCTGCTATTTGTTCTTTCTGCTGTTGGTGTTTTGAGGGAGCACTATCCACAAGTAAATAACTGCTTGGGTTAACGATCAAAATGGTTTTGCATTGGTGTATGCCTCCTCTATCGCACAGTAATTTTGCTTTTATGTTTACGTTCTTAGATTCTAAATCAGACAGAGAGAGAGAAGGAAGAAAGATACAACTTTTTATGAGCAGATTCGATTTTGAATGTTAAAAAGACAGTTGTATTTTTTGGGGCAAAATAATAAAACAATAAACAAAAATAACAGACTCGGATGCAATAGTAGCTTTAATATAACATCTGTGGCAGAGACAATCAGTGATGTTGGCCCATCAAGCAGCTCAGTTAAATCACCAATTCCACTCTGCCTAAAGTTTAATGGGAAAATTTACACTCACACACTAAGCTAATACTGACATATTAAAACCTGTAGTAAGTGATGTTTTTGTTTATGACAGCCAGGCATCTCTGCATGCCGCCGCCATCCTACGTGATGATCTGCAGGTGCATTCCCACAATCCCTGATTACAGCAGGGGGGCATTGCCTGAAGCCCAGATGAAAGTATAAAATGAGAAATCCGGTTGCCACTGCAAAACCCAGATGTTAACTGGTCAGGATATGAACAGCATCCTATCCAACTGACTTACACTGCAGAAATGTGAACATTGGCATGTTCTAAGGCTACAGAAGTGCAAGTCTGTGACAGTGTTTTACATGAGTGAATCCTTCTACTTCCCTCAACACAAAATAATGCAAGAACCCTCAGCCATGCACTTTCTGATAGTTCCTCATTGCTCATGAGTTTGTGGTTCAACTATTCCATTTTGTATGGAGATTGAAAACCATCTATACATAATTTATTTCTTGCCCTATTTACTCTTCCTTTACTTAGTGTAAAAAGTAATTTGATTTCTCATAACTTCTGAAAGGAATTCCTTCTGAGGTAAAACAGCATACCATTTTTTTATCAAGACGTAACATATGTATACTCCTTGTCCCTCACAATCTATTGCTTAAAGCTAAAGAAAATTGTCAGATGAAAGGAGCTGACAGGGCTATGCTGATATGTCTTATTAATGAAAACACTACAGAAAAAATGTCAGGCTTTTTCGATGGTTGCCTTTAAAATAATTGTTATTTTCCCCTGCATTTTTAGCTGAATGCATCTCACAGCAAAGCTGAAAACCGCATTTTTAGCTGATGTAGAGAAAAAGTGATCACAACACACAGATGACAGCAGGAATAAATTATGGCCTGTGGTGATCAAAAGAACATCCTTTAACATCTGTTTGCATCGACAGGAAATTTTCTGCTCAATAAAACAAGTCCTTTTTTAAAGTTTTCACCTGCACTAAAAGAGATTTCAACTCTGACATATTCATTATCTGTTTCTAAACTAAATTTTCTCAATTATGTGAATATCTGAAGTGGTGTGCATTTACAGTGAGAGCATATCCACTGACTAGCGAGGGTGGAAAATGCCCTCTCTACCATGTTCAAGAGTTTAATTTCCACTCCATCAGTAAAAGAAAACTCACTTTGCATTTTTCAAGTTATATAAGCACCCAAACATGGCTTTATTCATAGAACCTGCATACCTGTAAATGAATGTATCCATGTCCAGTGGTGAATATACACAATAACTGAATCCTCACACCCCAGATGAGCTCTCTGCTGATCTCTTCATATGATCATACAACCCATGAAGCTAATAGTGGCACAGAGAAGTAGCAGTTTTTTTGCTCATTGACTATGCATGAGCATCTGGTCAATGTGGATGTGTTATCTGATCACTGTTCTTCCCCTGTGAGAGTCCTGATGTGTTTCCCTGGGCAGAAAGATAAACATGCAGGCTTGCAGAACACACAGTCACACTATATACACCCACATCTGCCTCTATGGGGGCATTTCGAGTAAACTGTAGACGTACATATATATATATGTATATATATATATATAGCATATAGCATTTTGTGTGTGTTTGTGAAAGTACAAAGTTATTTTTGTATTATTTTGTCTCACACATCTTATTTTTATGTTTTTATTACCTTTATAATGTTAAAAAACATTTGTAGTTCAACTAAAACGCTTCTTTCCACTGTTCATATATGATAGCCTCTAGTTTCAGATTTATCCAGGCCCCACATGAATAAAAACATGATTTTCCTTACAGAAAATGAATCATCACACATTATTTCGGCTTTGTGAATAATAGTCAATGATTGACTTCCCCCTCTTCATTTATCTGTGTCTTATGCTATGCAGAGGTCATTTTGTGTTGTCAACCAGTAAAATGATTACATTTATTTTTCTGCTTTACTCAGCAGTTTGACTAATTATACCTGGTCTCGCAGTATAATGTCTGGAAAACACCATTCATCTGGGTACACAGTCAAAGCAGAGCTCACCAGTAAACATGACTTATTTGGCCTCAACGACAAAAAAAAAAAAAAAGATCTGACGCTGCAGCTATAGGAGAAGGTCAAGGAAGCCAGTTAACCTTCCATCCTTTGGTCATTTGCCACCAGATACGATTCTATTACTTTGAACTCTTGCCCTCTGAGAATATCCTTAGAAAAACAACTCTCATGTGTAAGGTTTTAATATTTGATGTGCTGGTTTAACCACCTCAGAAGGTGACCAATGCGTTGCTGATGCATTCTGCTGGCAGTTAGTTCTAATTTCGTGTGTGTGCAGCAAGTACACAACTGCATTTATTCTGAAACTGTGATGCATCGTTCCCAATGTAGAAAAAAAAACTGTGCCCATAAACTTATGCTTTCAAAAGATTTATTGTTAAGCAGTTGGTGCATTAAGGTTGTCTTTGCTTCTTTATATTTGGCAACAACACACATATCCCCTGATGTCAGCATCCCTGCATTACCAAACATTTGTTTTTCAATTAATAATTCAGTTACGAGGAAAGAGAGTCTCTGGTCCAAAAGTGATATGTGATTGCATTTGGTCCCCCATGCGTAACGGGGTTTTGCACCAAGAAGATGAAGTTGTACAGTAAATAAATGAGCATGTAAATAAACACTTTTTTAGTACAAGTGATACATAATTGTATGTGTATAAACATGACTTTGTGAGGAAAGGATTTATATATTTTTTTTTCTTTGTACACAGGTTCAGTTTGATTGATCATATGCCAAACCTTATTCCCCCTCCTTTTTCTTGCAACATCACTTCAGTTTTACATCCCTGATTGCTTTCAGCAACATGTCTGAACAGAATAATGTTTGTAGGAATACTGAGTTTACCAAAAACATCGTAACTCTGTTTTCTTTTCTAAAACTATATGTCCTCATCCTGAAATTATTCAAACTGATCAATGGAAAACAAGAACATTTCCCAAGGATTTGGAACCATGAAACTTTGGTTTAAGCTCTGCAGCTTGAGACAATTTCAATACAACTGCCAGCATGCACGACCTGATTTAGTATTTTTGTAATTAAATAAAGAAACAGCTAACAGGAAAATATTTTAGAGTAAAAAGAGAAGTATTCCCTCTAAATCAAACAGAAGATTCCAAATTTGTACTTGTGAGCTAACAGTGTTTTATGAGGCCCATGTCTGCCCATTGTGCAAAGTTATCTGATTCAAACAACAATTTAACTATAAATCACTGCAGAGAAGGCCTGCTTTCCCTAAACAATGTACTGACCAATTCACGGCATAGCATCCATTCAGTTTATCCAGCGCAATTATGCTCAATCAGAGCTTCTGCAGTCTGCAGTGACGATTGCATGAGAATTGCCCCGTTAAAGTCTTGCAAATCTCACAGAGGTAGACAAAACATGTGAAACGCCAAAATTAATGCTTATATTTTGCTCATCCTAGTCTGACTTAATACACTCTTAACATGCCAGTCATAATGCAAGTCATGTGCATTTTGTTTATGCCATATCTGTGTAATCTATTTGCTGCTTGGAGAGAATAGCATGCCCTGTACATTCACCCTAACCCTAGACATTTTTCCTGTTATTCAAATTGTGTGCGGTGATTTACAAAAAGCTTAACGCTGTTAGAAATGACATGCAAAATGTGCCACAAAACACATGCTATTTTCATACAAAGTCATGAGAAGCCAGATAACTATGCTACACACATGATTTTGACACCTGATTGACTGATATTTACAGATAGTTTTAAACCACTGGAAAAAAACAGAAAAAGAGTTTAAGTATGAACCTGCTGTACACATTATACTGTGCTGAAAGACTGAAGACTGAAGCTAATATTTTATGTAAAAATTCATAGCATCATTAAAGGATGACGGCTGGTGATGCTGTCCTTGGTTTAAGCCTCTGTCGTGTTCGGCTCCCACTGTGGGTATGAGGTTATCCGCCGGATCTGCTGTCCACTGGAATGTACTTAGTTCAATACCAAATTACACTGTTTACAAATCTATTATGGAGCCACAGCCTGTGGAGCTCTGTTATCTTCGCAAAGCATTGTTAAAACAATCACTGTTTGGGGGAAAAGGTTTAACAAATGGTCAATACAGCTAATTTATAATTGTCACTTTGGTTTTTTTCCAATGCAATACAAAATTTTGGTGGATAAGGACAATAACGTTTTATAAATCTCTGTGAGCTGAAATGAAGGAAACAAGCACACGGATACAAGTGTTGGAGAGCAGCGGGGGGCACAGATGGTGATCTATCAAAACTGACTCACAGTTTGAGCGGATGGATGGCTTAATAATGTTGTCCCGCTATTTGTGGCCGTGGACAACTAGCAGAGTGCTTGTAAGTAAATATAAAATGCCTAGCAAAAAATGTAGAAGGGAAAGAAAAACCTTATGTATCACAGTAGTTTTTATTCATATGCAATGCCCATCAAACCTGTTTGAGTTTTGGGGGGGTTTTAATTCCTAAAGGTAGAGGTCAACGATCAGCGTTCATCCTGCGCAGTTTGGGGGGCAGGTTGTCCTCTGGCCGACTTCCAATCAAAGGGATCTGGACCGGGGCTGGGGTCAGGGTAGGGATGGTGCAAGTGGCTGCTGGCAGTCTGTGCTTCTCAAGATCGCCCTCCTCGGCATCTCCGTCCAGGGACAGCAGCTGGACCTGCTCCTCTGGTTGTCCTTGTCTCATGGCGGTGACAGAGCTGGATCTCAGCCTCTGGATGCTCAGCGGCAGGTCTCCTGTGCTGGAGGCCCTGTCCCCGGGTACACCTGGGGCTGTCTTCAGCCCCCTCCACAGGAGCTCGTCCTTGGTGGAGCTCATGCGCTGGAGTTTGCTGGGAAGCCTACAAGCCTGGTCCTCGGCGTGGTCAGCGTTGTCTGCCGACAGAAGCCTTTCCCTCCGGCCTCCGCGGCCACCATTGCCCAGCAGGGGGGAGGAGGGGGTGGGTGCAGCAGGCAGAGGGTTGGGTGATGTCAGTGAGGACTTTTCTTCCTGCTCTTTGACACTGTAGGGAGGGGTGGGGACCTCAAAAGTGTTATGGAATTGAGAATAGTCAACTCTGAAGAAGCCATCCTCCAGTGACATAACAGGGAGAAAGCGGTGGCCCCACAGGACTTCATCCTCAGTATAAGAGGTCCTTGCCTGGCATGTCATACCTACAATGCAGGATATTAACATAGCTGAGCAATGTTTCATATGCAAACTAGAAAAAGGCAACAAAATTACTTGAGAAGTGAAAGTTAAATAACAATAGGAAGCCTGCAGGATGGAGAAGTGAGTGTGTTGGATTGTTTCAGGGAAAAGGAGTAAAATGTAATTGGAAAGAATTCTGCCACGATGGATAAAAGCATGTGCTAATGAATAATTAATGCGGGTGAAATTAAACATTCTGTTGAATATTTCATACTATATAACCATGAAAAATGTTATCCTATGGGCTGATGGATGATGAAAGAAATGATTAGAAGTTGCTGTGTCAAAAAAAAGTCGCAGAAGAATGAAAATTTCCTCTCACCTGTGGTCTCCACAATGCCCTCCAGAATAACCACAATCTCAAATTGCTCGTTCCTAAGCGACCGCTGGGAGAGATCAAAGAATGGGCTCTTGGTGTTGATCTCATGGCAGATGGTTAAAGGTGAAACCAAGAAAAGCTGGTCTGCCCCTGTGCCAAAACCTACATCCAACTCACATTGGTCCAGGGGCAAAAACTCTCCCTCGGGGGTCTGCCGAGACTGAAAAACCCAAAAGGAGGAAGATTACTGGGTTACATCTAAATTTTTAACTGTCTTTTCAACAAAAAGGTTACAAGTTAAGCATTTTCAAGTAATTTGCTATCTGTATGAAATTTCAAGTGATTAAAGTTGAACTGATTAGATCTATGAAACGTTAATGGTCCTGTGTGTTTGGACAATGTTTTCTTAATCCTATCTTTTAGAGCCAATCTCTTAAATGGCCAATTCAGGCCTGGTACATTAGGTCCAATAGTTGGTCAGAATATTTCAATATCTGAATTGTACCAGACTAAACAACAAGTGATCATCATGCTACACTTTCACATGGACAAAGTGATTGCAAAGGAGGGGAGATCCCTGAAGGAAATACATTTTATTTCATTCTAGACAACTAACTCATAAAAGCCTCCACACTCTTACTTTTGCCATGTTTAACAGAGCTGTATTATCATTCAAAACTAGCTGGAGTGGCAACTATTAATTAAAAGACACCAACTTTTAAGCACTATTATTCATCCCCACTTTTTGAGAAAGACAATGATTACATAGGGGAAAAAACTCTCCTTTGCACTAAAGTTAAAGTTGAGCTAGTGGAGACTGATGGGTTTTTCAATATGAGAAAGATTGGTCACAAGTATATATTTTTTTACCAATTTAGTTACTAGAAATGAGTCAACAAAAGAATGTTGACAGATATATATTTTGTCAGATATAATAATCCATTATTTACTTCAAGAGGCACATCATCGTTACCTGAACATTAGACCATATTGAGACCTACGATGAGACTTTAATTGCAATATCATTTAGCCACATTTAAGACAATTGCAGAAAATGTTGAACATGGAGCTTTTAACCTCATCTTTCTGTCAGTTGCAAGCCCTTCACATTAGTAAGGAACACAAAGGAAAAGGTTTCATTTCAATGGGAAGACCTGTGATAAGAAACTTTTGTTGAATTTGAAACTCCAACATCAACCGGGTGAAAAACTTTAAAATGTAATGATCTGTAAATATCTATTAAGCTTTCTTTTCTGCCAGTAGTTAAATGATTTTTTCCCCTGGCACACGATGGTGACTTTAGATGTCTTCTTGGCTCTTGCTGAGGAGCCGCTTGGTCCACAGATGGCAGACAGGCTGTCATTTGTATTCACAGCGATGTTGAGGACAGAAGGGTGTGACATTTCACAGGAAGACTTCTGTGCCCACAGATCTCTGGCTCGCCATCAGGATTATGGGTGCTCCTATAACATGCTGACTGGGACACTATGTTACGTACATGTCTTCTAAAGTTAAACCAACGACCTAGATGGTTTGGCCGTTGAAAGTCTTGCATAATTGCAACTTCTCAATGAGAGAGAACATATGTTTGAAGAGGAGAATATCTGCAGAACACCACATCACCTACTGGCTGTTGATCTGTCAGTTTTAGGGTTATGTCATTTTAGGGAATGAAATGCTGTAATTAATTTCATTGTGTCTGGTCTCTTTCATGCCTTGACAGGGTGAGCAGCGGGGGGTATGAACACAGTGGGGTGTGAAAAAACAATGCATGCTCAGTTTTTGTTGCAGCATAATGCCATCTTTCAATTTATTGAGTCAGCCAATCCAGCACAGGAATAGTGTCTGTTAGATTTCCCCTGATAACGTTGCTCTCTTTGCATCCAAAGATTAAGTTAATATACTTTTTCAAATATTTGGAGAATGTTTTGAATATTGTAACTCTATTATTTCATGATTTTGGTATCAGCAAGATTCCCTCCACTGCAAAACTACAAAGTCCTCCGACTGAAACTGACATTTAGGCTGCTTTTTCCTTTTCTTTGACTCAAGGTACCGCACTACAAGCAACATGAAAGAAGTAAAATGTATCCTGATATAATCTCGTCAGAGCACAACTTTTGTTTAAGAAGTTTGTATGAAGGGGTTGAATAGCCTCAACAATTCCAACCATTGAAATATGTGTGACTCAAGCAACATTATCTTTTTTTAAGCATAGTTGTTGTATGGTTTTTTAATATTATTTACCCAATTTTAGTGGGTAGTGAAATGGTTAATCAAATATTTCTAACATGTGCACTGGAATAACAGTTTTTCACAGATTATTTATTTTTCCCTTTCAAACATCTTACTGCTATATCAAGAGCTTGACATTAAATGTCAAAAACAGGCTAAAAGAGATGGCAGTGGGATTGATTTCCCCATTTTCCTGTCAATCTTTTCTCTTCTTAAAATGCTTCCTCCACCCCTTATGAATAGCACATCAAAGACATTTCAAAAGCCTTTCATATTTTCTTATCAATGTATTCATGTCCCCCATTAATTTGACACCAAACTATAAGTAAAGCGTCACTTCCAGAGTGCAGCCAGGTGCTCCATTTGTTAATTCTACTGTCTTTATCAACAAGTCTGGTAACTCATTTACTGGGATGGGTATGGGATCTAGATATAACAGTGAAAGTTATCATTTTAATACTCTGCTTATAGCTCCACTGACCACCGTAGCACTATAGCGTTGCAGCTTAACTCAACCTGTGAGAACGCAGGCGATGCATGCTCAACTTTGAATGGGTTTAACAAGGTGAAAGCTTCGTGTGCTCTCGGACTGCAGCTAAACAGTCAGTGCCACAGGGGGAAATTAATGGCCTTTGGAAGAGGTCCTGATATGGAGGGAGCACTTAATTTACCAAGCCACCTGAGAATCAGGTTGAGTGAAAGCAGACCCTGTCCCCAGTGACTCAGTTCTTCCTGTGTGTGAATGTGTGTTGAGACTGTTGCAAAAAAAAAAAAAAACTGAGGGGGACAATTAAAAAGAAACACACTCTATACATTCGCTCTTGGGGTCTGTCATGAAAAATTAGTTGGTGTCTACGGGTCCAGTTCGGCTTTGATCCGAACATCAAAATAGAGACGTCCCATTTGGGTTGTCGTTCCTAATCTTCTCACAGCGACATTAAAGCCCCCTCTGTTTCATTGTCCCTTCTTCTCCCCTTTCTCTTGCTTTTTCTTCTTGTCCTTCAGAGTTGTGCAGGGGCAGATGTGAGTCCTGCTGACATGTGTGCCTGCCCGTCTGACTGACTGCTGCTGCAAGCCCTTATAACCTATCTCCTGCTGTGGACCAACCTACTGAGACGAGCCTCTGTTGACACTGATGAGCACCACCCAGCTGTCACTCTTTCCTTTTGTAATGTAGTTTTGTCTCATTTTCCACATAGCTGTTGTTTCCTGCTTTGTTCTCTTTCTTTGTGGGATTTTTTTTCCCCCATCGTGTTTCGCCCATCCTCTGCGAGCAAAGCAGCTGCAAGCAACATTTTTTACCCATATTCCACCAGTGCTGCAAGGGTCAGTGCACCTCTGCAATCTACTGATTTATGACTGGATGTTGCAGTAATGTTGATGGAAATTCAAGGACTTTTATATTTTAAAGTTCCTGCGCATTATGCGTATGAAATGGCCATTCTTGCTGAGTGAAAGTGGTTCTGATGAATTACATTTTCTATGTGTAGGCGGAAAATGAAAAACGTTCACTACTGAAACAAAATTCACTGAAATTACTGAACTTTATTAATGATGTCTTCCCAATCATTTAGGCAATACGTGCACCACAATATTAGAATTGTTGATGTTATTAAGTGGATAAATAGTAGTAGACAACACAAAGCTTTTGTATTCTTAAATCTGTTAAGAAGGAGATCATAGTGGCTGCTCCCGAATCAAGTTGGGCATACAGCAAGCAGGATATATAGTTCAGGAGCTCGCTCGCACTTTCAGTGCTTTCACTTTCTTTTGTTGTATATTTCCAACTTGGAAAAAACAACCCTGGGAGAGGTCATATGCTGATAAACATCAGAACACATGCTGTTTAAGGAGCCACGTTATGTTTTTCATTTCAATCAGGGTGTCATATAACTTTGAATATTTCAAAGCAAGGTCCAAAATTCCTTTCGACTGACATGCTTCAGCTCTTGTATGGACTTTTTCTTCTTGGATGTAATGATCATCATTAAACATTTGCTAAATGTTTGCCTCTTGGCTGTGTACCTCAAACAAAAAGTGCACTTTCGTCCAGCGCTACAAACTTTTTCTAATGGATTTCCACTGAAGTTTGCTCAAAAACATTCATCCTCGTACAGCTGTTTCTTCCTCTGTTCTTGTCTGGGCTCATTCTGCACGATATGAGCAAATTCCTCTCTAAAACTGTTCTCCTTCACATATATTTTTCAGTTTCTGTTAGATTTAAAATATGTTGCTGTAAATGCTCTGCAAAATTGCATCTGAAACTATCGCAAAGCTTGTGCTCCTCTAATTTCCCTTCACAAGCAAAACAGTTTTAAATTGAACTGCTAAAAAGCTGAGACAGCAGAAATGTGAATCTGCACCAATTGGTTTGAAGGGAATCAACTATGCTGCTTCGTGTGATATTATGAGACATCAAAACATGCTTATACTGTATCAGTTACTTAATTCTTACACACAACTTTCCTAAATTCAAAGAATCTTGGTTTTACACAAATTTACAACCCACGCTTACCCCTCACTATCCCATTATTTGATTGCTGCTGCCATGTCACAGAGCACTTGCAGAGCTCTGTCATTTGGATTTATGGCTGCATGCCTCATTTCTCCGGTCAGGTTTGTGAGCCAGCAATCTGACAGTGACCTTGAACAGTGTATTACATGAACACAGAGCGCAGCATTGTTTCCTGAGGCGGCGGTGTAGTACTACAGGGCGATGTAGAGTCAGTCCACTCTAAAAAATGCCCCAGAAAGGTATAGTGATGTAGCTTTTAGAACTCTGAAATATCAGAGATACATTGGTGCAGATTGGTTTCTGAAATAAATTATACTAAGGGGTTTCTCTCATCATTACTCCTGTGTAAATAGTTTATGACAGGTTGTAAGAAAATAAAAGAAACTTCAAGAGACAAATGGTGAAAATGCATTTTGATCCTTCTGTATCTACTTTGTTTCTAAAAAACAAACTAACACATCAATAGTTGCAGTTTAAAATGGTCATTGAATTGTTGGGAGGAAACATCAAACTCTGTGGGTAAAGACAAGACTGATTGGCCAAGAGCATACTTCATGTATATATACATTAAGTGTTTATGCAGCACGGGTCATGAAACCTGAAAAAAGACCAGAAATTGTCCTATCAATCTTCTTTAATTCTGAATCGACAGTGATTGTGTGAAGCATAAGTTATCACATTACCATGGCTTTTTAACCTTACCATGATTAATTAGAAAGAACTATTCAAGTTTTAAATTATCTGTATCCAGATGCCCTCCATAAAGGCAGAATATCTGATGACACGGCAGTTTTTTTCCTAATCAACCCCTCTTTAATGCTTTGTTGATTAAGTGCAATAAAGAAACTGACTGTATTTTTCTTTTACGTACTAGTCTACAAATTAAAGAAGAAATGAATTACTTTTAAATAGAACCACTCCAGAAACAGTGTGTTAGTTAACTGTGAATTTGAATGTTTTTGACTTTTATTTACCTTTTTAGAAATATTTTTATTCAACTGAAATCAAATGAAAAACAACATGCAAGTATTTGCGTGAGAATAAAACCATAAAGTCCTGAGGGTTCTTCTAATATGCTGACATGTCACCCTGAGGGTTCAGAAAGGTTACCTGTCCCTCAACTCCCATCACAAGAAAGGAACACTGCTTTTAGGTTTCTGCCAAGGTTTAAAGTTTAAAAATGCAGCAGTGAAATAACACAGGCCTCACACAGTGTACGCAGTGTAATGTATTGTGATTCGTTTTTCAACATACATTTTGAGAAGAGTTACGAAAACCTTTCCCTGGTGGATGTATGTGATAAAGAAAATGCTGTTTTGCACAAAAGTTTCGAGTTTATTTTGCTTGCGAGGTTTTTTGACTTGTTTCCCCTCCTCCCTGTTATCACAGCCACCAGCAACTGCCTCAAAGCTCTGCTTTCTACCTCTGGCTTTTTCCACCACTGACAGCACATCATAAAAAGCTTTATCCCTGCCTCCTCTTCCTGTTCCAGATTTGTAGCATTCTTATATTTAGAAAAGAATGGCTGCGGGAGTTACGATCACTGTGGCCCCGTAGAGATTGGTTCAATTGATCTTTTAATCAATCCCTATAGTTTGGCCGTCACATGCTCCCATTCATCTTGTCTAAGGACAACGGAAGCTGAGGATATACAACCCTATGACAGCAGTTCTGCTGACTGAGGGGGGGGGCATTCGTGGTGACCCCACACTGTAGCTTGAAACACACTCAGAAACTCTTCAATAAAGAGGATGAGGGAATGAAATGGGATGATGGATTCAGCTTTAAAGTAGATCTTCAGGTGGTACTTGATGAGCCATTAAAACACATCTATGAAACACTGGACCCTCTGGGAATGCAATGAATTCTCCTGGTGAAAAAAATAATAATTCTCGTTCCTCTCACTGAACAAAATAAGTTATTTATGACTTTTTTTTATGGACAATCAGTCTTAACTCTGATGATATGGACTTTAGAATCTCAGTTTGGAGCTCAGGAGGAACAGCCGGTGTTTTGTTTGCTTGTTTTTTTTTGGTTTTCTAGTGTGATCGTCTAACCGTATCCTACCTTGATGAGTTTGCACCTGATCTGCGCGGACACCATGTGGCTGTTCCGCAGGTTCCCCACTCGGAACATGAGGCACAACTTCCCGTCCCGCTGAGAGATCACCGCGTCCTGGCTGAACATGAGCGTCTCCGCGCGCTTCTTCGGCTGCGACATCTTGATGAACATGCAGCCGATGAGAAAGGCGTCCACGATGGAGCCCAGCAGAGACTGAAAGAGGAAGAGGATGATGCCCTCGGGGCACTTCTCTGTGATGTAGCGGTAGCCGTAGCCGATGGTCGCCTCGGTCTCGATAAAGAAGAGAAACGCAGAGGGAAAGTTGTACACATTGGCGACGCACGGAGTGTAGGACGCGTCGTGGCCGGCGTGGCTGAGGTCGCCACGGATGTACGCGATCACCCACCACATTGAAGCCATGACCAGCCACGCCACCGTATAAGTGAGGATGAAGATGAGCAGGTTCCATCGCCACTTGAGATCCACCAGCGTGGTGAAGAGGTCGGAGATGTACCTGCTGGTCTCCCCGCCAAGGTTACCGTGCTGGACGTTACAGCGGCCGTTTTTCTCCACAAAGCGCTGCCTCTTTCTCTTCACCGGTGCGGAAAAAGTCATGCTCCGGTTGGTGTTAACCACCTGGTAGTCCTCACCAAATTTCCTCCGTATAGCTGACATTGTGCCAATCACCTACTTGAAACAAATTAGCAATACTTGTCCAGAATTGGGCTCTCGGCGTAAGTTTGTTCCCCCCCGCCTCCCCAAGCCATTCAACAATTCAGCGCAAGATCCACATCTTGCCAGATGGAGATGCGCCTCTCTCCAGTAAATTAATCCTAAGTGTGGAGAGATTCTGCGCAATACATGCCGCTGACTCGCTCCTTTACCCCGGAGAGAGCTCCGAGTGTAAACTTTCAGTTCTGGTCTCGTCCATAAAAGGAGCACTAACTGAAAAACCAAAACAAAGGTGGTTTAGATAGTTTGAATAAAAACCAATGTCCTTCACAGATCCACTTCAGGATAGCTACAGTATGGGTTGCAGTGCGCACTTTGTCCATAGGATAACGCTCTAATGACTTCAAATTTAAGTCTGTGGCACCGCAGCTCGCGTGAGTGCTTCTCAACCATATCTCAAGGGAAATGGAGGCGCACAGGCGCAGAGTTTGGGGTAGAGGGTGTAAGATTAATGTATCCTGCTTCCTCCTAATCAGGTGAGAGCATCCAGGACAAACAATGTAACTGCTTCATAAACCACATATTTTAACCGTCTCATTTATAAGATAGGGGGTGAAATGTTTTATAATCCAATTACCCATGAGGTTATCTCGAAGAAAGCAATGTACTTTACAACTGTACCGTCATACCCGCAGCCCAATGCACACCATACGCGGCTACTTAGTTCCCTCTAGTGTTCTTGTAGTAGAAGTAAACCAAGGGGAAAATACCAACTACACTTTTAACCTCAAAGAGAGGAAGATAGATATTTAATCAAATGATTTTAACTTTTTGTAATGCACCTGGCCTATATAATTATAACCCGGTTCATAAGGAGGAGTTATCGATTGTATGTTAATAAATAGCAGAACTCTGGTCCTACAGATTGTTCTCACACAGCGGAAATCAGCATCGTGTCAGTTTTTCCAAAGGACAATATATGCTGTATTGTTGTAGTGTATTAGGGAAGCAGTACAACAGAGTTTGAAAAACGGATCATTTGGTTTGACCAATTAAAATGATTTAAGGATAGAGAGAGGCCAGAAATAAACAAACACATTTCAGACACGAAATTAAGCGCTCAATAAAGTGTCTATGAAAATTGGTTCCCAAAGGAGTCAGGGCCAAGTGAAATGTTTAGAGATGATCACCAGAAATCCAGTTGGATTTAAAGCTGATCACAGTGAGAGGATTCCCCAGATACACACCGATGTCATGAATAGATAAAAACTATGGCAAATGCAGCTATTTGTGTTCTCAGTGAATTAGTTGGATTATTGTTGTAATTGGATGCTTAAACCTGCAAAGTCTAAGGTTACAAGTCTCTGCCATTGTTATTTTGTGATTCAGAACCTGAAGGTTTGTGAACCCTGCTTTAAATTTCTGCTGATGTTTGTTCATTTGGGGATAACAGACGTGTGTTTTGGTATGAACAGAGGACAAGCAGTGATGGAAATCATCATATAACAGAAAATCATATTAAGCAAGTCAAAATACTGTAGAGCTGCATTTAATTTCTCTTGGGCTATTAAATATGTATTGCTACATATACATGTTTTTGTATTCTAATAATGTTTTTAACTATTGCCTTTAATTACCATTCAGCCCATGTTTAGTTAAGAGGAAGAAGCTTTTGTCAAACATAAAAATGAATTATGTGGATAAGAAACACAATTGCCATTATCTGTCTGAGAGTGTGTCATTAATAAAGTCAAGTGTATTCATTACGGTACACAAATATATTATTAGTTGGTACCAATTGGAAGATGTTTATATTTCAAGAAGAGCGAAAACAGAAAAGCTCTCCCTGCAGAAATCAGAACAACCTGTAATACTCCACCCCAGTAGGCCTACCACAGTTTTGAAGAAAAACAGCCTGACATAACAGAACTACAGAAATGTTTTCTTATCAGAATAATAAACTCTTCGAATGTGATGATTTGGAGAAAAGTGTCCAAATATTTCCTCTTTTCAATGTATTTTGATGGGACACTTTCATACAAACATGATCATGTGTAAATATTCTCAAAATAAATATAATCCAAAACATTCAGGAAGAAATGCATTTTTTAAAAGAAAAAATAATTTTACAAAAGTGTCTTCTTAATGCATCGATCTCTGAGTTCATTCCACATGCAGAAGTGTGGTGAGGACCTCTCTCCCTCTTAAGCCTTCGCCTGTCTCCTCTCACGACCCGTCCGCTACACCCACAATTCCTCGCGCTAGGACAAGATGGAAGAAAGCAGCGACCGCCGGAGAACAATGTTTTGGCAATAAAACCCCCAAGCGGCGAATACAGAAAGAATACAGGCACATTTGAAACCAACTGCGGTCATGCGTAGGTGAGTGGGAAGCTGAACAGTATCTTATTTGTAATGCGGGCTCAATCTTTATCGAGTTCTGCATGAGCAATTGTCTAGCTCGGCGCAAACGGGAGATGCACGGAGCCCCAGCATCATTGTTTCTGTTGCATGGGCCGTAATGCGGGTTTTCAGACGGGGCAGCTAGTTGCTAACTAGCTAGCTCGTGGCAGCTTGATTGTTATAAACACAGCTGCTCTAGAGCGTGTAGTTGTATCACGTTCGATTGATGGATTTCGCAGCCTATATAGGGTAGGTTATGCTTTGGATCTCAAACGTGCTGGCTGGCGTAATGTGACAATTACAGCTAAAGTTAGCTATCAATAAATAGAGCGCCAGCATAGCTCTCAGCCAGACAGATTTGATTTCACGGGCGTCATCAAAGCTGGGGAATTTGAGAATGAGGAATACGTGCTGCCGACCTGACTTCAAAGCAAACGCGCGTTTTGAAAATATTTTATCGAATGCTCTTACATTTTTATTCAACTGTGACTTAATCTATGACTTTATGGTGCTTTTCTAAATTATACATGCTTATATGCTTTAAAAGCGTTATTAGCCTTAAGTCTCTAGTCCTATTTTAGCGTTAGCTAGCTTGATAGCAACTCCAGGTATCATGCTAAAACGTTACATTGGAAAAAAAAAATTGAAGTTATTTACTAAGGTTCTATTGTTCTTATCCTCTCAAACTTTTGTGTGTTTTAAGATTTGATATTAAAGCCAAAATTACGTTTTTGTATCGTCTCGATGTATTGTTTTGGTGGAGGACGTAAAGATGCTTTATGTCGCATTGTAGCTAGCTAACTATGCTAACTAGCTAGCTAACTATTATGCATCACAAAAGCTCATCCGCTTTCTCTTGACTGCGATGTCGCGTAGCCAAATGGTCAGCTGGTCTAGACTAAACAATAAATTCTCACGTCTTCATTCTTTGGAGTCTGTTCAGCTACACGTCCCACTTAGACGCCGGATTGCGCCTGCCTAAAAACGCCTTAAATGACTCACTAGAGTTGACCTAAATATCGTTTGTTTTAGGCAAGTGTGCTGAACCGATTAATTTGTAATGTGTTGCAGCTAATGTTCTTAGCTTTAGCATTCACGCAGGGTTATTATATCAAAAGTGTTGTCCACGGTGCCTAGATTGTGAAAGCAATAGTTATACGTATTTCAAGCACTTTAAAGTCCCCCACCCACTCACACACGCGTTTTATTTTGCTTCCCAATCACATAAGGGTGCTAAACACGGAACAATACGGGAGGTGATTAAACGCTCCAGACTTCTCAGTTTGTTTTGTTTTTCTCACACCTCCTTATTACGAGTTAAAGAGAATCATCACTTCTGCTTCCTCCTTCCGTTTGAAGGCAGAGCTTAAAATTTTTTGTAAATATTCTACATGAAATTCACTCTATAAAGATCATCTAATGTTTGTGCCGAAATTTCTACATTCGTTTTTAATCCTTTTTAATGTTTATTGCTTTCTGATCTGCAACCACTGTGTTTTCTTCTATTATGTAATTTACTGATATAATTTTAAATTCATTGACTATGATCAATCAGTTTTCTTGCTTGTAGCTGAATTTTTTGTGTATTTCTTATCTTTCAGGATAGTCTCCTCCTACGTTCATCATTAGATTAATTACCATCCTTATCCCCTGCACAGTGCATAGCCACCACCATGAGTATTATCCAAGACAAGTTAGGTAATGAGTTTTTGCGCAATGGAGGCATGGACCCCAACTTTGCACCAGGTATGCTTATGTTCAGCCATTTGCCACCAGTCACCAGCTTCACACGACTGGCCTCCCAGTCTGTTATGGGTGAGCTTCCCCAAGAGATGATCCTTAAAAAAGAACGGGACTCACCTCCAGAACATCAGGGCACCACTGCCGCAAACTCGGGGGGCTTCCTACACAGCATGGGCATTAAACAAGAGCGACTGAGTGAGGTGGATTACAGGATGCCCCTCTACAGCGGGGGTGGAGGAGTAGTAAACTGTGCTGGAGGCAGCGCAGGGAAGGGTGGTACTGACATGCAAGATATGTCTTTCGGCAACCACCACCAAAGTCACCAGAACATGCTCCTGCATGACCTCAGCCTCAGCAATGTGCGTTCCCTGGGAGAACCGGTAAGAATGTGCCTGGGTTCTAAACACTGTTTAACACATGTACATTATTTGAATGCGTCAATGCTTAGTCACTGCACCCATTACCCTAAACATGGGGCACTCTTTTTGTCTGCTTAGATGCCTGGAAGACCAGGCAAAGAGCCAAAAGAGTCCTCAGGTAGAAGAGGGCGGAGGAGCAACGGCGACGGGCAAGGGGGCAAAGCTCGAAGGAAACGGAATGATGCCGCAAAGGTCAGTCATTTTTCCCTGCTTCTTTCATCAAGTTAAAACAGAAAAGTATCATCTCACCAAGAAACAGCTTTTTTTCCCCCCAATCCACAATGTTGTTTCTAATACACTTGCATTTCCCCTGTAGGCCATGATGTTGGATGCAGACGGAGCCTGCCTGTCCCCAAACTCAAAACCACATATCTGTGAGCACTGTAACGCTGCCTTTCGGAGCTCCTACCACTTGCGTAGACATGTGCTCATACACACAGGTGAGAGACATTCGCTGCTTTATTTAACCTTTTTTACTTTCTTTAACTTCTATTTAGAGTGTGTTTATCATTGGAAATAACTTAATGGCCTATCTTGAATGGATGAATGAATATTTTCTCAGAACGGACAGTTGAGCAGCATATACTTCACATTTCTGTGGGACAGACTTAACTTGCATTGTGTCCCTGGATAGTTGGATGAAATACTCCTTTTTCAAGAAAACTGAATGTGTAACTGAGGATCAGACTGTATAGCATAACTTTAAGAGAGTAAGAAAAACTGTAAAATATGGTTTGTAATCGTAACACTTCCGCATATCACAAGTGCCTGTGAGTGTATTTAAAACCAGATGAACACTAAGGTTGACTCTGGGATGACTCAGTGATTATTCATGTTTTTCTTTCACATCTTAGTCACCGTCTTTCCTGGTAATTCCTCACTCTGTGCTCAAAAGTTCAGCAAATATATCATATATATTTTGGCTTTGCCATTTTCTGTATAATGAATATGGTGTTATTAAATAAAATTGATAGTGGAGCCCCCGCTGCTGGGAGTACACAACATAATCAGTGGAGCTGCTGAACCTTTGTTGAAACAGCCTGTTTTCCAAAGAACTTTAGAGATGGAGGAAATGCAATCAGACGGTAGATTCAGTTAAATTGGTAGAAATTATGAAAGCAAAATGTTAAAATCATTCTTTACCAAGCCAACAATCAGCCGCTGAGCTGTAGCATCTGTCTGGCTCTTGTGTCTGTGGTGTGCGCACGCCCGTGGCTGTGACATGCCGGTCAAATGCCACAAGCTTATGATCATGTGATTTATACGCCCATCCTGGCACAAGGCTTTAAATAATGTGGTATGTGGATGATTGTACTCCTGGTTGTACAGGTGAGAGGCCTTTCCGCTGCAGTCAGTGTAACATGAGCTTCATTCAGAAGTACCTGCTCCAGCGGCATGAGAAGATCCACAGCGGTGAGTACCAGCAGCAGGCTGACTGGATTTGGTATGAAATTCCCGTCAAGATGATCGGTCATATTGTATTCTTCACTTTTGTCATTTGCAGGGGAAAAGCCTTTCAGCTGCGACCAGTGTAACATGCGCTTTATCCAGAAGTACCATATGGAGCGACACAAGAGGACACACAGTGGCGAGAAGCCTTATCGCTGCGATACCTGCCAACAAGTAGGTTTTGGAGTTTTTTTCTCAATGTTTTTTTTAAGTTATATTACTTTTTTTTTTTGTAGAGATTGGAAATCTATTGAATGATCTGTTTACTATATTATATGATCTTTGGGTTATTGTTAAGCGTTGCACATTTTCCCTCTCCACCCTTTTAAGTCAGGATAAATGTTTGAGTGAGCACAACCACATCTGGACACTGCATATTTTGATGTATAAAAAAATAATAAGGCAGGTTTTAAAATATGCAGCTTCTCTAATCTATTTAAAAATGCTTTTTTTTTTTTTAACTAGTTTTTCTCGAGAACAGACCGGTTACTGAAGCACAAACGGACATGTGGAGAAGCCATAAAGAAGGGTTTAGACCCCAACATGCTTGAGCTCAGTGAAGCAGAGCTAGGCCAGGGCAGCTATTCACTCACTCAGGGAAACTCTACCACCTCTGGGCGCAAGAGGGCAAAGTCCAAAAACGGTGACGGTAGTGAACGCAAGAGGAAGAAGAACACCTCAGCAGCATCGGCCTCATCTTCCGGGGGTATGGCTCGTGACCTGGGCCTGCAGGACTTTAACATGGAGCACCCCTCTGGCTCGGACCCCACCATGCAGGGGCGTACTCCGAAGCTGGTCTTTAAAAAAACAGGTCGCAAAGGGCTTGACAAGGGCCTCCTCTCCCTGGAAGACAGTTCTGACGGAACAAAACTGTTAGGCCAGAAGCCTGGCCCCATGGATCACGTGGAGGGCTCCGGCCTCGATAACATGGGTCTTCTCCAGGGACCTGGGGGCAATAAGTCTGGGCCCACCACCACCAGCAACTATGACGACGCAATGCAGTTTGTCAAAAAGCGGCGCTACCTCCATGCTGTTAACAATGACTATGGAGCCAGCTCCCTTCACATGGCACCCCAGGGCAGCAGTGTTATCCAGGGCTCCCTGGGGCCGGAGCCCACGCTGGCCATGCTGGACTCCTCGCCACTGGAACTCAAGCACGACAAGTCAGGCATTCCAGATGAGGTCCTGCAAAGCCTGCTTGATCATTATAGCCATAAGCCAGAGGGAACACACCACCATGATGTGACTTTTGACCTGTCTGACCACCCGCACCACGTAGACCTCCAACCAGCAGCCCCCGTCACCCCAGAATTGGAGGATGACTCCCCCAACGGCGGTGACAAGACAGCAGTGATGAGCGAGTACTCCAAGTTCCTCTTGCAGGCCCTGGAGCGCACCAGCCACAGCGGGGCTTTCCCCGGCCTTGGCCCGACGGGGCCCTTCACACTCCTGTCCAGCAGCTCCAGTCCCACAGGCCCCCTGTTCTCCGATAAACACGTGTACACCACATCTCCACTGGATTGTGGCTTCCCACCTACTGTCTCCTCTCCACTGCCCCTGGCCCCTTCATCAGCCTCCTCTTCATCCTCCTCCAAGTCCCACTATGGGATGCTTGTTGGATCTCCCTCCCAGACAGGCTACCACCTCAGCTTGGAATCTACTAGTCACCAGCAGCTGACTCCATCTCAGGAGCTGACCGAACAGTTGGAGAAGCAGCACTCCCCCGGCACCTTCACCTTGCCCCCCCAGGAGCTTACTGCCACAGCAGAGGGCTCCAAGGGGCAACAGCCTAAAGCTGGGGGCAGCAACGCCCCCACCAACGGCTCCAGCTACCCAGACCTGTCCCCACTGAACCCACCAAAAGAGCCCACGTACCAGATCGAGAACTTCGCGCAGGCGTTCGGCTCCCAGTTCAAGTCTGGACGGCGGACCCCTCTGAGCTACGGCAGCGATCCTGGGGGAGAGATGGACCACAGAATACGGACTCCGGTGTCAGAATTCTCAGGGTATACGAGTTTGTTGGCTGACGTCAGCGAGCCAGTGAGTACAGGATCAAAAACCCCGACAAGCCAAAGTTTCAGATAAGGGTCAAACGAGGTGAAGCCAGTAGGGGTCTGTAGTTACAGTCCACACGGTCCCTACGCCCGCTCCAAGTTTAGTTTCTGTAGCAAAGTTTTGTTTTATGAACACTGCCATTAAATGTTAATACAAAAATGACCAGGGAGGGTCTTCTATGGCCTCAAATGCAATTTTTTAATTAAGAATATTCTCGTTTTTATTATGTAGTCGCCAATGTTTTGTTTCAGAATAGTGATTTTTGATATGACCGTACCGTAGATTTAAATGTAATTTAAAACATTTAGAGGGTAGCGATGAACTTGCTCGTTTTTTTTATTTTCCTCCTTTTTCTGTACCATTGTGTTTTATCAATCATCATACCATTGTAAAGTAATAATGAATAATGTTGATGATTTCAATAATGTTAACATTGTGGCAGGGAATGGCCCAGAATTCAAATGGCAAAAAAGTATATATTGTCTGTTACAAGAAACGTATTAACTCAGGAAAATAGGCAAAATTGTGTAATAAGACTTTGTATTGTGAGATGCAATTAGCACAGTTTTTACAGGTGTACTGCAAGACTACAAAGCGTAGATTTCCTTTTCTTTTTTTTCTTTTTTTTTTTTTAACCTGCAAGAACAAATTCACAATTCACGAGAACGTTTGGCGTCTTTGTCGAGATTACGGTACCGTTGACATCCAGGACTTTTCTGAGAGCCACGTCCACGCGAGTTGGTCAGAAGCGCAGCGGCTTGCAGCCCGCTCCGCTCACACCTAGTGTTTCCAAATGGACACGTTTCGATATGACTGACTGCTGTAGTGTCAACTGACGAAGCCTGGACAGCCGCGCACTCCTCTATATGCACGTCTGCGTAGCCGCCGCAGAGCGCCTGCTCAGCGCCCGCGCCCACGCCGCTGCTGGGCCTCAGCATTCTGGGGCGGAAGCAATTCTTAGGCTGTTTTTTTTTTAAATCAAGTCACCACTTTTCTTTTTTTTTTACTTCTTTTTTTTTTTACTCTACTTCTTGCTGTTCCCGTTTGTGTCAATGAAATCAAACAAGCACTTTTTGAAAACAAATCATTGGAAACAACAATAACCCAGTCAATTTGCATATGTGATACGTGATTATAATGCTAATGATTATTATTTTTAAGAGGAGAAAACTGTGAATGGGAGCTGTGTGGGTGGGTGGGTGGGTGGGTCGGGTCGTTCAGTGGGTTTTGATATGGGTCAAATAGGCATGAAAATGGGCATTTAAGGGTATCTTTTTTTTTTTTATTTCTCTTAAAGGTAGAAAATGGGGAGGGGGGGTATTTTTTTTGTTTTTTACGGTTTTTCGGGTGATGTTGCAAAATAATTTGCCATAATTTTGTTACACAATATTTTTAGAGTACCTCTTTGTATTTAAGTGTTTTGAGAAATGGGCTGACATGCTGGAACCCTTACATGGAGTATGTTGGACACATACCCAAACTTTTATTTATTTTCCAATAGCTTCACCAGAACTCAGTGACAGATGTTTCAAGACAACAAAAAAAAGGACAAAAAATCTGGGACCTAAACTCAGTCCCTCCAACCTGTAATGATTCCCTTGATCTCCCCCCTGGTTTGAATATCTTAGTAACTCCGATCAGAAACAAAGTTAAGCTCCACCCTCCTCCCTTCAACAAAATGAAGCCCTGCACTCACAAGAATAAACAATGGCCTTCTTTGTCTTCCGTGGCTAAAGCCATTCTGTCCCGGCAGCCAGGGTTGATATTTAATTTAGTTGATTTCCTGTGAGCCATGCCCCCCCCCCCCCCCCCCCCCCCCCTTCCCTTTTCCTAAGAGCTCCACAGCCAAGAGACTTTGAAGCTGCTCAGATCACATGGAACAAAGACTGACTGACCAGCCGCTCCACTCCAGACACACTATGCTTTTAAAAGAGACAAAAAAGTGGATGAGATGGAAGACAAACAAAAAAAAAAGACAAAAAGATTGACCTAAATATACCTCATATCATTAAAGCGTAAGAAAGCAGGGACATGCGTTTCATGTACGTAGTGAAAATATTTGTAGTATAGGTTCGACATATTGTATAATCTTTTAACACTGCCTGTGTTTACAATTATAGAGCAAATGACTCTGCAAAATGAAAATGTATTATTTTCCTCTGTAAAAACATCCGCACCAAGCAGTGTTGCATTATAGATGCCTCATAGAACATTCATTCTTCTCATGTTATATCCCTTATTTTTGTTACTTGCCATAATGTGTTTTGATATGATCTCTAGAAGGATAATGTTTACAAAAATGTACAAAAACACTAAAAATCTGTGTTTTTTTTCTTTTTTTTTCTCCAGTATGCATGAAAATGACATTTTTGTACGGCTTATTTTTTCTGTCACCTCAATACCAAATTTTGTAGCAGAACCTCCCCCCCCTCCCCCAATTCCTCTGTCTTATTCGTTCTAGATCCCTTGTGATATGATTTCCCAGGCTGTACCTGTTATTGAGATGAACGGATTAGAGAAGCCAATAAAACTTTTTGTTACAAAAGGTTCTTGTGTTGTTTTTTTTCCTCTCCCAAATGAAAAGCAAAATAATTTTGTTCTTGCTGAAGGTTTATATCCAGCTCAGGTTGTCTGACATGCACATGTCTTTCTGTAACTGTCCAGAGGTAAGCAGGCCGATGTGTTATTCCTTTAAACTGCATCTTTAACAGCCTGAAACTGATAACAATTCACCTCTCTGTATTATTGTTATATTCTATTGAGAGCAGTCCTGTAGCTTTTCTTGTCCCCACACACGGAGCCTAAGGAGGAGAAAGTTTAAATGTTGTCTACCCCGTATTGTCCCAGAGGAAATGAGATAGTAAAATGATTGGCTCAGAGAAGTGACACAGTCTGGAATGCAATGTTATCGTTGGTGGGCCTGGATGAACTAATTCACCTCTCAAAGTCGTCAACAGAACAGTTTAGAACACGGGTCATGAGCCGATTAAGTCAAGTTAAAAAAGAAAGCGATGTGAGCGTCAGATATGCTTGCTTTACATAAAAAGGTTTGTGAAAGTGTTACTGTATTTTGGTATGATTTATTTTTTTGAGGGGGGGGGTGACACTGTGGCGTTTAATGACTGCTATCTTTGGCTTTTTTTATTTATTTGTCTGTTCACCTGCTTACAGTTTATCAACTGGCTCATGATTATTTAATCTATTTTATTATTAGTTTGGCTTTTCTCACTAATCGCATCTTTTATTGAAACAGTACAGTTTGGGTGTGAGGAAGTAATCGTCTCATTTGGTGAGTTTTACAGACATTCTTCACCTCGGCTGATGTATGAAGCTTTGTTACCAGATGATGGAGCTGTTTTCTACCAAATTCTACCAAGTCTAAAGAATCCCTTAACAACATTCTGTAAACTGAAATGTGGAAACAGCAATAATTATTACGGAATGACTGATGATTTACAGAGAGGTGTGGTTTGATGTTAGGCTGACCATACCGGAAGTTATATTAGCAATATTCTGTTGTTCCCATCTCAATGGCAGACAGGTTACACCATGAGGCTTTGGGTCAGTTTTGATGGTAACTGACTTTACAACATTCTGCTTAGACCACACCATAAATTGCCATTTCCCTGTGTGAAGGCAGTGCCAATCGCATCAAAGTATTCTGATTCTAGACACTGGAGATTTTACAGCCTTTTGTTTGTTAAAAAGCTACATTGATGTTTGATGTATTCTGATAGGGTTGATTACAAGGTGTCATATTTTCAAAAACCTTTCAACCATTCATCCATTCATTTATTTATTCATTCAACAGCCTTGACTTGCTCCCATTACATATTTTTTACCATTTTGGGGGATAAATTCATTTAGTGGTCTTTATCACAATCATTAAAATACCATTAAGGGAGGCATGTTTTGAATCATAGGTTTTCATCTCTCTAAGATTAGACACACACCCAAAGTTTCTCACTGTGAAGGTCTCTTGTAGCCTTTTAGCCGTTGAAACCTTTTGGTGCTTCGAGAAAGAATGCCCCAGCACTTAACCTTTCATCCCATCATTTACAGTCCGTCTAGGATCAAAGGTCTGTAGGAGAGAGACCAGCATTTTCCACCTTGACGCTCCTTATCAGTCCCCCTCCCTCCTCCTCATAAACTTTATGTTCTCACTCTAATTACAGTCGTCATGAGTGCGCCTCTCTGCCAGGAACAGTTTGCTGGGGTCAAAGATGGGCGTGACTGGAAGTGACTTTGGACTTAGATTGTCATTATTGCTACCTGTGTTGACACTTAACACAAAAAACATCTTCATAAAACCTACCACCCCCCCCCCAACATGTAAGCTATTTTATTAAATATTCTCCAACACAGGAAAGCAACACCCTTCTTTGCTCTTTTTAAAAAATGTTCCTTTATTCTCTTCACAATTTCATATCTCGGTTGTGAAAGTACTCTCTTAGTAGAAAAAGAAGAGGGTGAACATCCCGTTCACATGCCAGGAGCCTCAAGCACATTAGTGTTCGAATATTTTTTTTAGGAACTTTAGGATCTAACTTTAGGAATTAGCGTATGTGTTTGCTACTTCTGAGGTCAGTCACTGCGTTGTCTTCTTCTGTTGGCCCCAGGGAGGATCAGTTCATCCACATGGAACCTCGTCTCCCTGAGGACTCGATTGCGTTAAACATGTCCACCTCTGTTCCAGCAGCAGTTCTACACCAAACACATGCAGAGCGCTTTGTCACAAGAACATCAACATATATGCGCATTCTTCACATTTACTTTAAACAATACTGAAATCCATTTCATTTGAGAGAATGGTGACTTTGGGATGAAATGAATAAAACTTAGGTTGTCTTTTGATTTCTGGACGTCTTCTTTTTTCCACTGACGATCAAGTTGATGTCGATGTGGCTAAAGAGTCACATCGTGTGCAAATTCAGATATGCTACTTGGATCAAGGTCAATGCTGAGAAGTCCTTTTATGACAAAAGAGATAACAGTTCTTTTAGAATAAGAAGATTTTAATGTTGGCACCTCTGACATACAATTTAAGACACAAGTTATTGATTTATCTTGAATTCTTGCCATCTTTTTGAATTATTTGTTAAAGCTGTTTAGCTTTATATGACGACATTGTGTTATCTTGTATTATACGATGTATTAAAAGCAAAGGTTGCCCCGCCCTGTTCCACTGGTCTGCTTATTTATGATAAGACTGGAAAATGGGTTGAGGCATCCTGGAGGAAACATTTCCGAATGACCTGGTGTGAACACGTTTAACCTAAAGTGGCCGTGTGGACACAGTCATGCTGGAGGAATCCTGTTTGAAAAAGTTCTCACTTGAGAAAATGAAGACATGGAGATCTGCCAAAAACAGGTGGCCAGGAATGTAATATGTAACTTATAAAGTCTGAGCATGGTATGAGTGCAATGAAATCTTGTGAAAACTCAAATCCCCATGTTTCCATTAAAGTGAAAAAGTTTACGAATAACATCACATTGTCATTTGATTTTGGGTATTCTACAGATCTGCTGTATTCTGCTGGACAACACTCTGAGTAACTTAGGTAAAACTTCTTCCCTTTTCAACAAACTAGAAGTTTGGCCTAGTACTAAGAAAACCACCTTATTCAGAGCTGAGATTGGTTCCTGTTTTTCATTCCATTATCTCCTCTTTATTTTTCAGTTGATTTATTCAACACTTTTTTGTTTACCTTTGAGAGTGTCTCTCTTTAGCTATAAGATGGTTTTTATTTATACTTTTAGATACTCTCCACCTATAATTTATAAAGATAGTAATGTGGTGATACTAATATGGTGTCACAGCCTTCTTTAACAATCTTTTTTTAGAACCTGAAATTCTGTCTTGTTCTGGGCCAACCCATCTACTGACCCGTCTGTGACTCACCACCTGGTTGTTAAGGGAAAAAAACACACGAAAAAAAACAGATGGATGTCACTCAAGATTGACGAGGAGATAAATAGCCGTGAAATAGTCGTTCCCTACCTCTAAATCTTGATCACGTATTAGTGTGGCCTACCACCCAAAGAGGAGTGGCTTATGATTAAAACTGCCTGCAGAGAAAGATTTCCCTCACACCGTCCAATGTTTTAGGGCACTGAAGCCTTTTTTTTCTTGCTGTAAAGATTTGTCCATCTGCCTTTTTCAAAATGATCAAGGAATTTATTCTCCTTTTGATTCTTTTTGCCGCTGTTGGTATGTATCTCTTGCTTTTTAAGATATTGACTCAAAATGAGATTTTTGTACTTGCAACAAAGGCAACTTTCTCGTATTGTGATTTCCACACCTGACTAAAATGTATTATTTGGCCAGACTCTTCTTCCTCTACTTATTTTGACTTTACTAAGATTTAAAACCCAGATATACGACTACTTTGATTGCATTACTGCTTCAGCTTTCGCCTGGTGGTCTTTGTTTCTGGGTTGATTTAACCCGCCGTTGCTATGCTTCTGTTCAGGAAGTTTGTTTACTCCCACTAAATTCCCTGCCCTAATACATCACTTATTTGATACAGGATGTCGATTGACCTTCGGTGTGGTGTAGCTTCTGCTTATTTTTTAATCATATTTATGCAGCAAAAAAGTTTTAATTGAATTTTGTTTTAATCAAACAAAAATCATTTGAGATTTGACGCCGTTTTTTTCTTTATTTTTATAAATAAGTCACTTTGATACGTTACACTGACCATAAAGGAAGCACAACCGTCTATGCCCGACTCACCTGTTAAACCTTTATTCTGATTTTTATTGTTAATCATTTCTGTGTTATTGATTGTAAATATACCCACACTCCTAAATCATACAGCTGTATCAGAAAGCTTTCAATAATCTGACATATCTCTTCTTTTTTGCTGAGCTGTGAAAAGTGAATGCGTTTTCCTTATGTTATTCAGGTCATCACAAATTTCAGTTAACTTTTTCAAGTTTTTCTCATATACTTTAGTTTTTTCTTTCTCCCTGTATTTTTTTTCTTCTAACATTTCATCATTGAGATGTTACCAAAGATGAGCACTGTTACAACAGGCTATGATTTTCTAATGACACTGTTCTTTCTTTTCCAAACGCCGCCTCAAAAACAATAAAAGCTCCAGATTCTACAGCAGCAACAGATACTCCAGAAGCAAATTCTACATCAGTATCACCTACAGTTAATACAGCAGCAACAGCCGCAAGTACAGATTCTCCAGCAGCAAATTCTACAACAGAAAAACCTGCAGATGCTACAACAACAGCAGCCGCAAGTACAGAAGTAACATCGGCAGAATCTCCAGCAGCAAGTTCTACATCAGCATCACCTACAGATTCTCCAGCAGCAAATTCTACATCAGAAACACCTTCAAATTCTACAGCAGCAACATCTCCGTCAACAGTATCCACAACCACACCTCCTCCGACAACTCCACCGAAAAGTACATTTCAATCCAGGGAAGCAAAATTCTCTTGAATCCCCATGTTAGTGATACTAATGGCAACATTGTTGTTTGTTTGTGTTTGTGGTTCCTGTTGCTTTATCTTCAAAGATCCCTGTGACCCAAACCCTTGTCTCGATGGAAGCACCTGTCAGCCTCTTTTCAATCAAACCTTTTCGTGCCTGTGTCGACCTGGGGATTCGTATGACCCGGACAGTGGCGTTTGCAGCCGAGGTAACTGTAACTGTAACAGTAACTGTGAGATGGAGCCAGAGCCTTTTACAACAATCTCATTAATAGAGAGAGTTTTTTTTTCTTTTTAATATCAGTAAGCATTTCTAAAAGTAAATTTCACTGTATTTTCTTACATGCTTTTCCATTTAGCCAAAGTTTTCCCTGGGAACTTGAATATTAACTCGATAGTCTTTGTCCCGGAAATGGAAGATAAGACATCGGAACAATTTCAATCCACCGCAAAAAATATTACTTCTGAGGTAAGCGATTACATGTCTTTCCTATGTCAACATTTCTGGAAATCTCTTTCAGTGAAAGACCAAGAAACCTAGTTACAATGAAATGACTGCCTCATATTTACGGCACTTATGAAAAAACACAAAACTTTATTTGTGGTGTGAAATGGCTAAAACAAAATTCATTTAATTTCCAATACACAGATCGATGAATCATTTCAAGGAATGTCATCGTACACTGGATCTGTGGTGCTGGCACTGAGGTGCGTTTGACACTGTTATTTTACTAATAATCTAAAATCAAGTCTTTCACACTTACATTGTACCACAAAGAACCACTGCAGCATTCCATCATCATTAAATATGATATTTGTCCACTCAGGCGAATTCAGAATCTCAGGTCTAGGACAGGACCAGGAATCAGTGCGGAAGTAGAGATCCTCTTCTCAGCAACTTCTGATGTCACTGCAGAAAGCGTTATGGAGACAGTGAGGAATAATGTAACTTGTGAAAAGTGTGCACTCCAAGGCGAATTTGAAAGTAAGTTTAACAGTCGATGCGTATTTATATATAAATGTATATATATATATATATATATATATATATATATATATATA
>JABUIW010000056.1:5602904-5619911 GCA_013363375.1 Menidia beryllina
TGCTATCTATCTATCTATCTATCTATCTATCTATCTATCTATCTATCTATCTATCTATCTATCTATCTATCTATCTATCTATCTATCTATCTATCTATCTATCTATCTATCTATCTTTTTATCTTTTAAAAAATCTTTTTTCTCTTTCAGTTGTCCAATCGGCTACTCTGGATTTAACTGCGGGGATAGTGAGTATTGCAGTGTATTTTTCTGTGCCATTTTCATTTGATAGATTTCACTTTTATGGGTTTTTCAATTCCCTCAAAAAATTCCTGTTATTAAAAGAGTAACCACTGCTAAAATAAAAAGTTGTCCATGGTATTTTAGATGTTCAACTGTGGACCTTATCACTGGAAAATAATCTGTTTCATTCTGAAATTTTGTTGTTACAGACAAATTAACATAATTCACAAAAACATCAGTTTTATCCGGCAGGTTTTTAGGGCACTGGTGCTCATGTTGTCACTTGGTACTGTAGAGCACATATGTATACATTTACATTTTACATATTTACAGCGACTTTGTTTTTGGAGAAGTTTTAACCTGCTGACCTCCTGGCCTCCTGTTTTTTTCCCTCTCTTTCTTAGATTGGGAGTTTTTGTTGATTATCATTGCCCCTATCCTTGGAGTACTGTTGCTTATCACTGTCATCGTTCTGATTGTAATGTCTTGCAAGTAAGTTTTTTCTTACACTATGTAATCTTCAGGCTTTAATTACTTCTGTTTTTGTCACATTTCTTTCGCTCATGACACACTGTTCCTCATGGTAATGTGTGTTGATAAGTTTTTAATTCGAGAAACTACTGTGTAGACACAATATGGTTTTAGGAGTGACAAATCTAGATCCAAACACACAATTTAAATTTTATATTCACTCTTTTTAGGTCAAAGAAGAGTTCAAAGAGGAGCAAAAATGAAGATGTTGTGAAACCTTACGTCAGCCATTCTCCTGCCAAGGCACCACTGGTGAACGGCAACCTATCCAATAGTGCCACACACTCTATCAATGGGCAGGCCAATTTCGGGCCATCTCGTTTCCCACGGGCCACGGCCACCAATGGATGGGAAAGCAGAACCAACCTTGAGATGACTCCAAGCAACAGCCGGCAAAATCTGATCCCTGCAGGGCCAAACTCGGTGGGTGTGCCTCCATGAGAATATACAATTCCTTAAGTTCTTTGTTTTCGTTCTTAAAATTCGGTGACATTTTTATTATATTTTTGTTTGTTTTTTTTTTTGTTTGTTTTTTTCCTTAATGTAGAGGCTAAATAATGACCAAAATGATATGTCTTTATAGTATCAGACTCGACCCCAGACCAACCCCTACGCTCAGTCAGGACCCCAGAGCAGCTCCTATGGTCAAAACAGGAACCCATATGCAGAGACTAGAGGCCACTCCAACCCATACTTCACGAGCGATGACGGAAGACGGCTGAATTAATGCAGAATTACTAAAGTTGACCCAACACCAATGCTTCTCCAGATCAAAAAGGAAGATGCCAGACAGCTTAGACCTTTTAATGTAAGAAATGTATAAGCTCAATGGCTGCTTGTGTTCATACATGTGCAATGTCTAGTGTGCAATAATAAGTCCAGAAGTCTGATTTATATAATATTACTTTAAGTCTGCCCAATAATAAGATTTCATAAGTCACCCCTGTCTGGCATTGCTCTAATTATTTTCAATATATTTTGTCATTAATCATTACTGTTATCAGTTTAATTAAATATAACTGAATAATTTGTTTTCATCAAAGTCAAACTGGGAAATGATGATCTTGACATGCCAATTTTGTTTTTTTGCTCAACTGTGAATTTACTAGTAATTATTTCACATGCTGAGTGTTTCAGGTTTGAAAAGAGGTTTTGATCTCAGTTTTCTGTTGAACTCTTTGTTGAACTTTTGTGAATGACATTAACTTTCTCGCTTTTTTCTCTTCAAATCTGTCAGTTAGTTAAATATTTCTTTAAGTGTTTTTATTTTCAAATGTTTATAAATCACCGTTGTTGATGTTGTGTTTTATATTACTACGTGGAGGTTTTATTGCTAAGTATTTTCATGTCTGACTGATTTGTAATTTAACGTATGATATTTTACAAGTTTTTAATCTGTTAGCATTCCTTTGTCACTAATCTAATATTAACACTGAAATGAATTGTCAGTTTCAATATTTAAATAATAAGATGTTTAATAAAAAAATATTTTGGTATTTTTTATTTCCATTTATTTAAAAAAACCTTAATGTAATCGTCTTCAGAGGAAATTTAAATCAAAGGGCTAGTTTTGCCAGTGTTTGACGTGGGTTTAATTGTGATAATAGTATGATTGGTCTGTCCTGTGCTACCTTCACTTGGATCCCTCCCAAGATTTTAGCTTTTTTAATCAAATCACTTTAAAGTGTAACAGCTTAAGGATCTTGTCAGCCAGAACTTAACAGCTATTATATCTTTTTTGAAAAGGGGTATCTATCATGACTATTTTATCATAATTAATACTTCTGATGTTATCAGCAGCTGTTTTGACGTCCAAAAACGGACCCTGGTATGTCTGAATAGTACCATATTAAAGGTCAGCCACACAAACTGCTGGTGTCCCCTCTTATACTGCCACTGAAGAGTGAAATAGTTATGGAATAAGACATTAAGCAGACATCACAATCCTCAGTATGTATGTACCTGTCATTCTTTCTAAGATGTTCTACAATCACAAAAATTGTGCCCACATATTTTGTGGTAAATAAAAAAGCTTGTTTTTAATCTGTTAAAAATACCTTGAAACAAACACTTTCTAAAGGGAAGTAAAATGCTAGTAGAAAGCAAATCATGTGTATGAGACCATGACATAAAGGCTTGCAACGAAAGAATCCAGTGTTTACAGAGAAGCAGGACATTTTGATCCTTTGGGAATTAGTTAACTGCTGTTTGTGAACAGCAAGGTGGAATGTAAATGTGCGTCTTGTAAAGATTCTGATGTTCTCATGGTAAAAAAGTGGTGAGATTATTCCTCTGTGAAATATTATTTTAATGCCAGAAAACAATTTAGGTATTTGTTGTGTTTTGCCATTTTTCGTCAGATATTGATAGTCACTCTTTCGTTTATGCTGAAAGAGCACTGAGCCCTTCCTCTTTCTGCAAAAAGCTATAAAGCAATCCAGCAGCATCACAGTTCCAATGTCCAGCATTGTAAAATCTAATAAAGAAGTTACCAGAAGCTGCCTATCATCCGTTTATTTCATCGTAAAAGTGATAATGACCCAAAAATGCTGCAAACAACATATTAAAGTTAAGAATACCTTAATTGATTACCTAAGGAGTGGCCTTATGTACATATAACCATCCACATTTATTAAATGTAAAAATGATAACACATTCTTTTCTGGTTGTGTTAAATCTGTTTGTGGCTTAATTCAGTTAGAGGTAGCTACCAAAGTGAAAAAAATCATATTTGCGAAGGTGTATCATAGCAAAAAAGGAGACATCTGCGAGGTTCAGAGGGCTTTCAGAGGGCAGACTGTGAGGAGGAAGTCCCTTTTTAACAAAACAAAATTCCGTCTTATCTGCTACTAAAGAATAAAGTGGGCATGGCTGAGGTTTGTTCAGATAGAAAGGCTGTGTCTACAGCTCCCACCAAATGAACTTTGCTGCATAGTATTATTGACTTTGGAAAATGCTGTATGAACCTAAATCCGTATATCAGTTGGTATTTCTAAAGCATATTATCATGTCACTTAGGCTGAATCTGAACCAGGGTGTTTTTTATGTACATGTGTAGTGTTGAGGAAGTCTTTATTTGCATCCTGGAAAACAAAATGTTGTGCGTTTTGCCAAATATCAAACTGACACGTGTCAGCAGGTGTGTCTGGTCCAAGAAAACAATCAATCTCACCTGACTGACCAACAGCTTTCTAGATAAAATTCCCATTAAATGAGAGCACTCATTTTCCACATGAGGAAGTACTTGCAGTAATTACCATTCCTCCTGTTTTAGCTTTGTCTTCTTTTATTATGGCTAACATTTTGTGAGAAAGATGCCCCATTCGTCAGAATGGAACAAATGGAGTGTCAAAATGTTAAATGCCAGAGGCAAAAATTGTATCACAATGAGATCTGTAAAGATTTTCAACTTGGAATTGAGGAATGCAAAAAAGTTCTTCCTTTCTCGCCAAAATGAGGAACAATAACAAGCCGGGCCTCTAATTCCCACCTATTGTTGACATATTAACAAATCCTTCTATGCCATTAGTCTCTCAATTTAAAGACAAGCAATCAATGCTTCTTTTAAAGTAACACTTAATGTAAATGTCTGATATGACTATATTAATCAGACACCATTATATCCAGTCAACCAGTGAGAATTAAATGACAACAGTGGGTTTAGCATTTACTCAGATTATGCGAATCAACCAAATGTGCCACTACAGCTACACAAGTACATGCAGATCTACACCACCATACCATTTTTAGTTTGCAGCGCCACCTAGTGATGAAACAAGTTCGGCCACTTGCCTCAAAAGGGTCTTGGAAATGTCTTTGATTTTCTTATTTTCACAGACTCAGATTTGTTTATGTAGTGAATAGAACACCCTTAAACACATAATCTGTCCAAATAACTGAAACTCAGCATCCTAACACATACACATAAATTATTCTGCGGGAGAAAGGCTCAACTGTGAAGAAGCTACATATACCTCCCGTGATGGTCGTTATTGGTAAGGTGGTGTTTTGATATTGTTTGATTTTGTTTTAATTTTTGCTCCACAGAAGTCACAAACAGTAGGGAAATGTGTACATGTTTAAAACTGTATTATTATCATTCAGAAGTAACTAGTCTGCCCATAATATTTTCATCTCACTTTTCCAGCCAAGTTGTATATTTTGAAGAAAATAATTTAAAGAAATAGTATGAATCTTTTCAGTTCAAACCTTCGTTTGAATGTGCATAGATTTGACCCCTCTGTTTGCTATTCTACATAAGATGCTGCTCGTAACCGGCTCCTTCATGAAGTCATGTTTGGGGTAGGGAGAACCAAACTGGCACCCAAAAAGAACATCACTTTCTCCTCAAATAGAGAAAAAGATGGTTTTGAAGTAAAAACAATATAGTCATGAAATGTACAAATGCAGAAATGTGTTTGATCTGGCTGAATTTGTATCAGTTGTTTGCAATGAACTTCCTCCTTTGTTACACAAAAATGACCTGTTACATTTTTGTCTTGTTTTTTTTTGCTGACATAGACAACACACCGACAGGTAAAAGTTAATCGTAGATGAAGTTTATGTAAAGGACCAAGCCATAAAAAGCTGTACCAGTCCATGTCACATTACTGATCTGCTGGCTGCTCGTGGTCTCACATCTCAAGCCCAAAGTCATTGCGCTCATGCGATCATTTGGGTTTGGAGAGTCATGGATGCAGACTGGGCATGACCACACACTTAGCCAAACTGACAACTGCATTTTGAAACAGAATAACTAAGAGAAGAAAACGAAGTGCTGAATGATGGACCTTAAAGGTCTTCATCTTTTGGCTCTTCTGCTGCTGACCCAAGGAATTCAACTTGTTCAAGGTAAGAGTTCTCTCTTTACTCTGCATTTTAAAAGCCATTTGTCAAAAGATAAGGTAACAGGTAAGCAGTAGGTATTTTCCTGGAGAGACAAAAAATCTCAGATTGCTAAATTTCACACTCATTTTGAAAAAACTGTCACAAAGATTAATTAAGAATAATTTAAGATAGTTGTAAACTATTCCAATTTCGAATATTGTAGTCTCTGCTTTGAGACCATATTCTCCTCAAAACTAACTAATTATTTTACTATTTCGGCAATAAATTTGTAACAAAGTGCCCCTGAGTCTTCTGAATAATTTAATGGAATTGGAATGTGCAGTGTATTTTTTTCTCAATTTCTCTTAAATTTTAAAACATTTTTTTTTGCGTAATACTGCCAAAAATGATTAAATCAAACATGACAACAAACTTGATAAATGTGAAAGAACACATTTGATATGAATGCAAAAAAAAAAAGAAACTTAAAAACACTGAATGAGTCATCAGAGTTTTCATTCTGCTAACTTACCGGATAATTGACTTGAAATGGCATCTTGGTTTGGTGTGTGGTCACGAGATGAGTTTTTAATTGGTGGTGAAGAATTAACTTCTCTTTAAAGACCAGATCACATGCCTTAAGGCTCGACTCTGCACATAGAGAAACTATAAGTAGTGTGACAGTCATAAACATGGTAATTCATTTGTGGACAAAAAACAGTAAAATGCACCTTTTAAAACCAAGCAGCAGTGACATTTAAATTTTGGTTCCCTGGACTGAATAATTCACTATGAAATCTTTAGTAAAGTCTGATACTGGCTTCAGTTATAACACAGCAGCTTTCAAGCTTGTTGTTTAACAACTGGGAGATGTGTGTTTCACCAAAAAGTTGCCCTATCCAACATACAATAAGTGTTTTTTTTTTCATTTGTCAGTATTTTCACAGCAATAATTTAATTACTATTAATGTTCCCACCGTACAAAAAAAGGATAAAAATTGCATTGTATTATGTAATGATTATCGTCAGTATTTTTTAGCAGTGGACCTCAACGGCAGACACAAATATATATGTATTTACATTTACACACTGACCAATGTCTTTCGTTGGTTTCATCAACCATTCCAGTTGAAACTTTTAAAAATGTATGTTGATTATCTGTGGCTGTTTTTATTCATCCAGCTACAATGACTTGGGGAAAAATTCTAAATCTACACCATCCGCCCTTCCGGGATGAATAAAGAATATATCTATCTATCCTCTTTAAATAATCTAATAATATTCACTATGAACATCCCAAATTATTCTATCTGGAATAAAAAACTTCATCTGACAGAAATTTTAACTTCTATTAGTGAATATATATTATACTGAAAAACTGAAACAGTCCCTTATTGGACGATTAAAGGAATATCATATCTTATCCTGTAAATGAGGCCTGCAAGCAGAATCAAATGCATCCAGCTAATGCAGTGCCCTCAACAGATTAATCCAAACTCATCCTCCTGTCTGTTGCTGTGTCTTCTCTACAGGGAACTGCGGCAGTAATGAGTTTCAGTGCACCAGCGGACAGTGCATCAGCATGGCCTGGAGGTGTGATGGAACTAAAGACTGCACTGATGACTCAGATGAACTAAACTGTCGTAAGTTTTAAATCCATCTGCTGAATTTGTTCGCAACCTTGACGATATAGGACTTTGTGTTTGTGAAATAAAACAGATCGACAAAAACAAAGCGAAGAGCTGAGTTTGTAATAATGCAGAAGCACATGCTTCTGTCAGCAAACAGTTAAGTGAGATTGTCCCCTCTGTGGCAGCACCTGCGACCTGCACCTCGCAGGAATTTAAGTGTGTGACAAGCGGTGAATGCATTTCATCAGGATTTGTCTGCGATGGGGAGGAGGACTGTGTTGATGGCTCAGATGAACAAAGAACATGTGGTACAGTAATCACACCAAACATTTAGAGTGACAAATTCAGCCCACATAATTACAGTATGTCCAAAGATTTATTTAAAAACATATTTAAGCTGCTGAACAGCGGTTATAAAAAGCTTTCACCACTAGGATGCAGCATCATGTCTGTTACAGTGCCACTACGGTAAGAGGTTAAAAAATAATCTTTAAAGCGTGCGATTCTAATTTATAGAATTAAAAAATAATGTTTTAATTTTAATGTGTTAAAATCTTTAGACGGATTTTAATAAGTACTCATTACAGCTTTATAGAAAGTTTGTAGGAGTTGCTGATTCCTCCTCCATCAACGTGTCATACTATGATAAGAATGTCAGGCATTTGAACAAAGTAGAGGTTTAGTTAAATATTGTCCAATAATATCCTATTTGTTGTAAATTAATCAAACTACAGAACAGTCCATTTCTTGGTAAAAATTTGTCATGCCACGTTTGGAAACATTACCAACTGGCTTGTTTCAGGGGGGCGCACATGCCAACCAGACCAGTTCACCTGCCGGGAGGGCCAGTGCATCCCAGGCAAATACAGATGTGACCGTGTGAAGGACTGCGTGGACAACTCAGATGAGAACAACTGCAGTAAGACTTTTATCTATGTGAAGAATAATCCTTTTTTGGTCGTTGTCACCAGTGATGTGTGTAAGTAGAAAAATAATTTAAATTCAGTTTTCAATGTTGCATGAAAGTACAGTCAATTTATCCCTCCTTTTTTAGACTATCCACCCTGCACTGAAAGGACGTGTGCAAATGGGGCGTGTTACAATAACTCTCAGCACTGTAACGGCCTACAGGACTGCAGAGATGGTTCTGATGAATCCAACTGCAGTGAGTTGACAAAATTCAGAGTAAAACTGATCTGTGGCTGGATCATTAATGCATTTAGCAAATGCTTTCACATATGAGTGCAAATAGAGAACATATATATTAACATATACTGTAGATTTTACGAATATAAAGGAGCAAAGATAACTAAAATTTCAAACTTTCTTTGTTTGCATTGTCATTTTTAGATTTCAAATTCAGGTTTTTGCCTTATGGGAGACATTACGGTCACTTTAGGTGACCATTTGTTTTCATGACGTCAGTAAAGCATATCCAGAGAAAAATTACAAACATTGATAACAAATCGTGCATATTAGCTAAAGTTATTGAAGTGAAGTACCAATCACTAGTAGGTGTCTAACAGTTTCTAAAATGTAGGAATGCCTATGTGAGTCGTGAAGGATTTTGAGACCAATTCTAACTTAATCACATTTACCTAAAAGGTTTGACTGATTAAGTTGCTTTTATTTCTTTATTTCTTTTCCCTAGCTACCCAGCACTGTCCCATACACCAGTTTGAGTGTGCTAATGGGTACTGTGTTCCACATTCTTTTGTTTGTGACCACTGGGATGACTGTGGGGATAACAGCGATGAGCAAGGCTGCTGTAAGGATTTAACGTGGCTCCACAGTCACTTCCACACACTTTCACAGCAGTGAGGTACTTTCATTTCATGGACAGTGTACATTCACTATCATTTGATCTAATTGTGCCTTAGCATACCCAAGCTGCAGTGGCAGTGAGTTCACGTGCCCCAGTGGTCGTTGCATTCCTCAGCGCTGGGTGTGTGACAAGTTCAACGACTGTGGGGACTACAGCGATGAGCGAGGATGTGGTGAGAAAACCTCCACATAGAGACACAAGTTTCAACTCAGCGTTAGATGGTGCTACTGAAACGGACGTGTTGGAAATTAACACTTCATCTAAACATGACAGGACTTGTTTTGAAAAGGAAAAAAGGACAAAAAAGTGACTTAGTTAGACATGAATATGAATATTGTGTAACAGGCTTGTGTTAAAATGAGCAAAAGGATATATTTCATGGCACTGGTTTTGTCATTTCTGTATTCACTCGTGTGTGTTTGCATGCTTTTTAGAAAGTGACTCACGGGACTGTTACCCTGGAGAGTGGGGGTGCCCAGGCTCCACAGCATGCATACCAGTGGATAAAGTTTGTGACGGCGCACCTGATTGTCCTGGAGGTACTGATGAGACCAACTCCACAGCAGAGCAAACCTGCAGTAAGTGCCGATTTGAGAATTGACTTAAAGTGGGTTAAAAAAATGTCATACATTTTTCCTGCTCTTTTATTTGACTGTTCAGGGCTTTGAAACACATTCCTCAGCTGCAAAAAAAATACAATCCAATTCTAACGTCATGACCCAAAAGTCTGGAACGACACTTGTTGAAATAGAATAATAAAAAGCACAAAACATCATTAGACCTGAAAATGATCTGCACAGTTTTCATCCGCAGGCCTGGATCGGTGCTCCGTCTTGAGCTGTGAGTTTCTCTGCCACCCTTCTCCTCAGGGGGGCTCATGCTACTGCCCTGATGGCTTCATAGTGGCCAATGACAGTCGCACCTGTGTGGGTGAGTGTTACATCAAAACACACTCTAAACTGCTGAGAAGTAGATTTAGTCTTTGCTGTCAACATGAGAAAGCACACTTCTCTGGTCCAACTGTTTTTAGTCTGTTTGTTTCAGGTTTTAACACAGGTCAGAATATGAAAATACTGGCTTCATTTCTGAGTGCAGTGTTTTGGTAATAAATCTTCTCCCCTCGAGTCCATGCTATAAAACATGGCTGTTTGCTCTGCTGCACAGATTATAATGACTGTCAGATCTGGGGGATCTGTGACCAGCTGTGTGAGGACCGCCCTGGGACACACCACTGTAGCTGTGCTGATGGATACTTCTTAGAGCAGGGGCATATCTGCAAAGCCAACGTGTCAGGTACACAGTGACACATCACACAGCGTCTTTACTTCACGCTGATATTCTGTTTTAGCATGGGTGGAGTTTTAAAGGTAAACATGAAGCTACAATAGTAGGTATGATCACGATTTTTATCTAAAATAAACATCCACTGGGAGCTGTCTTTTTCTCTTCGGGTTGGTCACACATTTTTGCCATTATATTGCCATGTTTACTTTAAAAGTAAGTCATATGAATGCCTTTATCATTTTCAGCTGGATTGCCGCAGCTCATTTTCACCAACGGGGGTGATGTGATGATGGCTGATATCCATGGGCGCTTTGTCCGAACTCTGGTGCCCTCTCAGGGCCGAGGCTACGCCGCAGGAGTGGCCTACAACTGGCGCAGCGACATAGTCTTCTGGAGCGACACCAACACCCAAAAGGTCAGTCAGGCTCACTTTCCGGCGAGATTCTTGATAAAAGCATTCTTTCTTCACTTTATAATGCTGTAGCTTCGTTAGATGATGTGTGTGTCTGAACAGTAGCAGTAGAGTTGAGCTGTAGCCATAAGTTTGACTGACAAAATGTGGCTTCTCAGGGTTCTTTAAAGTACGAGTTCACTGCAATAACAATGACTCCTTTCCCAGGTTTACTCTGTCAACTATAATGGGAATAACATAAAGGAGGTTCTGACCACTGCAGTCAACAATGTTCAGAATCTCGCTGTGGACTGGATCAACTTCAAACTCTACGTGTTGGAGGCTATGGTGGAACGCATTGACGCGTGTGATTTTGACGGAGGGAACCGGGTGACGCTGGTGGCTGAAAACCTGATCAGTCCTCATGGCCTCGCCCTGGACCCTACAGTGGGGTGTGTTTACATGATATGGTTTAGTTTATTTGCTGAGCTTGCACTATGTACAATCACATTGGCTGATCTAAATGATAAAGATAAAACATTTCCATCCATTAGGGTCATTAAATTTAGTGTCACAAATAAAAGAATTGTATGTTGGCTTCTGTTGTTGTTGATGTTTGATCTTTGTGTGCTTGCAGCTACATGTTCTTCACAGACATGGGCGTTAGCAACGAGCAGACAAAGCTAGAGCGAGCCTTTATGGATGGCAGTAATCGAGTGGAGCTGGTCAAAGACAGGCTTGGCACACCGACTGGAATCACACTTGATATTGTCACCAAGAGGCTCTACTGGTCTGACAGTCACTTTGACACCGTGGAGACAGTCACATACAGTGGTTTAGAAAGGTAGCATTTCCACCGGAATGTTGTTGGTCAAAGTGGCTCTGTGAGTAAACTGTTATCCAGCAGCGTTGTTTCCACTTTGTGACTGTTTTTCAGGAAAATTGTCCTCAATGGTGGAACACAGGCCCCGCATCCATTTGGAATGGCTGTGTTTGAAAATCATGTGTTTTTCACTGACTGGACCAAAATGGGCGTGATTAGGTCCAACAGGTTCAACGGCAGCAACCCAACTCTCCTCTATCGCACAGCCAGTCGGCCAGGCCATGTGGTGGTCTCACACCGCGTCCTGCAGCCAGTCGGTAGGCACACACACCGTTCTTCTGAGGTCATAGATCCCTAACCTTTAGCATTTTTTCCTACTTGATTAAAGCATTTTTTGCATAAGAAAAACATCAGGCCCGAGTGCACTAACTGGATCCCGTCTGTGCTGTGTTGCAGTGATGAATCCTTGTGGCCGACACAACGGTGGCTGTCAGCACATTTGTGTCTTAAGTCATCGCACTGACAATGAGGGTTTGGGCTACCGTTGCAAATGTCGCTATGGTTACGATTTGCAGTCTGACCTTCGAACCTGCTTTAGTGAGTTACTTCTTTTGGACCTCTGCTTTCTAAGTTTTAGTGATTAAGTTATGGTGAAATCCAAAACTTTGCTATATATATATTATACAATATAATTTTGTTAACTTCTGCTGTTTTGCACATCTTCATAATTCAGTTGATAAATTGTTGTAGCCACACAAGCCAAAACATACATTTAAACACACAATGTCATTATTGATAACACTCTAATAAAATATTTTGAGATGATCAAAACTACAGTATTTATTTTTCCTTCAATCAGGCTTTATGAATCAATGTGTAGACCACATGAAAACTTTCAATGAATCAGTATCACTTTCTTTTAACAGAGATAAAGGATTATTTGTTAGTGGCCACCTCGCTGGCTGTAAGGGGACTGCCTCTGAATGTGTCCCTCCAGGAGGATGTCACCCTTCCCCTTACAGGACTTGGAACATCACTTTCTGGCTCTGCAGTGGAGTTTGATGGAAATGAAGAAATAATATTTTACAACGACAGGTCAAGAGGTCTCGTTTACAAGTCCAATCTCAATGGCACAGGTAAATTTGTACTTCTGTCTGTATACTAAACCATTCATTTGTGACATGTATCTGAATAAATATGTGTTATTTATTGTTGTTTTGTCTAACCTTTAACTTTGCCATCACTTGTCACTCAACTTCATATTCAGCCCAGCAGATTCTGACTGGGTACAGAGTGGGAAATGTGGATGCCATGGCTTACGACTGGACATCCAAGGTGTTGTTTTGGACTACCAGTTCCTACAGATCAGTGGTGGCCTTCAGAGTCACAGACAAATCCAGAAGAGACATTGTTACTGGCCTGAGGAACCCAAAGGGAATTGCAGTGCATCCCAGTGCTGGGTGAGTAATCACGTATAAGCAGATGTTCTGATTGTTGGTGCAGAAAAAGAACCAAGTGAAGGCTAAACCCTGTTAAATGAAAATATCCAATGATGAATTATTTACTGAATTATTTTCATTTGGCCAGTTGTCAGTTTTAGACTTGATAAGAGTTTAACTTGTAAGATTATGTCAACATGTTTCTTTTTTTTTTTAATCAAATGTTGATCCACAGCTACTTGTTCTGGTCAGACTGGTATCGTCCAGCTGTCATAATGAGAGCCTACACTGACGGCAGCAATGCCATTCCTCTGGTAAATACCACGCTGGGATGGCCGTATGGACTCGCTCTCGACTATGCGTAAGTACAGTGTTCATGAATGTGTTTGTTGACAATTCAAAGGCTCCTGCTAAAGGAACTACAGTCATGGCCAAAAGTATTGATAATGACACAAATATTATATTTTCACATAATCTGCTGCCCTCTGGTTTTCATGTGTGTATGTCAGATGTTGTCATCACATAAAGAAATACAATTGCAATCACATTATGAGTAACAAAAGAATTTAATGACAGTTAGAATGAGTTAATGCAGCAAGTCAATATTTGCAGTGTTGACCCCTCTTCTTCTGGACCTCTGCAATTCTCCCAGGCATGCTCTCAATCAACTTCTGGACCAGATCCTGACTGATAGCAGTCCATTCTTGCACAATGAATGCTTGCATTTTGTCAGAATTCCTAGGTTTCCGTTTTTCAACCCGTCTCTTGATGATTGACTACAAGTTTTCAATGGGATTAAGATCAGGGGAGTTTCCAGGCCATGGACCCAAAATCTCTATGTTTTGTTCCCTAAACCAGTTAGATATCACCTTTGCTTTATGGCAAGGTGCTCCATCATGCTGGAAAAGGCATTGTTCATCACCAAACTGCTCTTGGACGGTTGGGAAAGTTGCTCTCGGAGGACATTCTGGTACCATTCTTTATTCATGGCTGTGTTTTTAGGTAAGACTGTGAGAGAGCAGACTCCCTTGGCAGAGAGGCAACCCCACACATGAATGGTTTCAGGATGCGTTACAGTTGGCATGAGACAAGACTGGTGGTAGCGCTCACCTCGTCTTCTCCAAACAAGCAGTTTTTCAGATGTCCCAAACAACTGGAAAGGGGATTCATCAGAGAAAATGACTTTACCCCAGTCCTCAGCAGTCCACTCCCTGTACCTTTTGCAGAATATCCGTCTTTCCCTGATGTTTTTGCTGGAGAGAAGTGGCTTCTTTGCTGCCCTCCTTGAGACCAGGCCTTGCTCCAAGAGTCTCCGACTCACAGTGCGTGCAGATGCACTCACACCTGCCTGCTGCCGTTCCTGAGCTAGCTCTGCACTGCTGCTAGCCCGATCCCGCAGCTGAAACACTTTTAAGAGACGGTCCTGGCGCTTGCTGGTCTTTCTTGGGCGGCCTGGAGCCTTTTTGGCAACAATGACGTTGAAATGTGTTTTGGGGGATAAAGTTAATTTTCTAGGCAAATATTGACTTTGCAATTAATTGCTGTTATGCTGAACACTCTTTTTAACATTCTGGAGTATATGCAAATTGCCGTTATAAAAACGGAAGCAGTAGACTTTGTAAATATTAACATTTGAATCATTCTCAAAACTTTTGGCCATGACTGTAGATGTGTACAGTGATCACAGAGCGGTTGTGTAACTTGTAGTTGTTGTTTTATAGAATGAACAGACTGTACTGGGTGGATTCTCTCCTGGATCAAATTGGTCACATTTACATTGAAGGAAATGACCGACAGACGTTTACCAACATCGGCCAGATCACTCAACCCTTCTCTTTGACAGTTTATTCAGGTGAACGGCTTGAATGCATTAATTACAAAATGATCACAATTTTTGATTGTGAATACAATGCAACTTTTTATTTTCTTGACAATCTTGACAAATACCGCAGTGACCGCAAACCTTCTAACTAAACTTCTTGCTGTTCTGTGCTGGTTCCTTTGTTTCTATAATGCTGTCGTACTTCATTCACCCTCTGACCTTTACGTGATTACCTTTTTCTTTCAAAAACTTTATACCACTTTTGAATTCATTGTAAAAAAGTGACGATGGCACACGAATAACAATTGAAAGGCTTATTTCATTCTAACGTCACTGATTGAGCTGATAACATCTTTTAAATATTGATTCTATTGCAGACTACCTGTATGTTTCTGATACGAGGACCAGAGCCATTTACGAGATGAGGAAAAGGGATGGAGGAGGAAACATTATGATCAGACAAGGAATCACGGGCATCCTGAACATCAAGGCCTATACAGCTGACCTTCACAGCAGTGAGTCCATTCGTAATTGGTTAAAAGTTACCTGGAATAGTGAATGACAAAAACTCAAAACCGTCTGGCTGCTTCTTTGTTACCCCCTCCCACAGCTTTCACCAGCCGCTGTAATTTGGTGCCCAATGGGCAATGCAGCCATTTTTGTTTCCCAACTCCATCCTTCAGTCGAGTGTGTGGCTGTCCGTATGGTATGAAACTTCAGTCCAATCAGAGGGACTGCATTAAAGACGACTCTGTCCCCCCACCTGACAACAACTGTGGTGACTTCTCCTTTGAGTGTGACGAAGGACGATGTCGGCCCAACTCTTACCGCTGTGATGGAATTATTGACTGTGTAGATAAAACGGATGAGGCCAACTGCACTAATACAGGTACATTTATTTTACTGTGTTTCGAAAATGGAAGTATTTTGGTAAGAAATGATTAAAATTGTTATATTAGATCATTGGGAACGAACTGACAGCCTTTCGCGTTTCCACCAGGAGCGACCTGCTCTCCGCTGGCTTTTACCTGCAATAACAAGCGTTGCATATACTCCAGCTGGCGCTGTGACGGCATGGACGACTGTGGAGATGGTTCGGATGAAATGAACTGTCCCACTCGTGTACCGACCACCTGTGGGTCCAGCTACTTCACCTGTGATAACGACAGGTGTATCTCTAAATCGTGGGTATGTGATGGTGACAATGACTGCGGCGATGGCTCCGATGAACAAAATTGCAGTAAGTTTGAGGCTGTCACTCTGCTGCCCAGTGTCCTCTGTAGCTTATAAAACATTACACTCTGTGTTATTACCTTTTGTTTTTCCCCTTTTAATTGAACTGCGTGTGACTGCCAGATTCCACCATCACAACATGCCCTTCAGGCTACTTCCTTTGCCCTGACCACCGCTGCATCAGCAGCTTCTACGTGTGCGATGGTGACCAGGACTGTTTGGATGGCTCGGATGAGAAAAACTGCGGTAGGAATCATCAGTAATTCTGGGTTAAAAACAATATGACGCCTATAGCACAAAGAAAGTTGGTGTTTCCCATTTTTTTTCATTTCTTTAATTTGTTTTTATTTTTTTCTTCCTAATGGAAGAGTTTTCTTGCCAGTCCTATCAGTTTGCTTGTGCCAGCGGGGACCAGTGTATCAGTTCAAGTTATCAATGTGATGGAGTGTTTGACTGCAGGGACCATTCAGATGAACAAGACTGTCGTATGTTAACACACAAACTGCTGTTATGATAATCATTTGAATTTGCGGCCTTTGCTTCTCAAATAGCTAAGAAAGTTGTTTTTTTTTTCCAGCAACTCGAGGTCCGGGCCTCTGCCATGATGATGAGTTCCAGTGCCAGACTGACGGTCTCTGCGTACCAGACGAATGGGAGTGTGATGGCCACCCAGACTGTGAGGATGGATCAGATGAACACAATTCCTGCCCACCTATCACATGCAGGTCCAACGAATTCCAGTGCACAAACAAGATATGCATCCCAACAAGCTGGCTGTGTGATGGGGAGAATGACTGTAGGGACATGAGCGATGAACAGAACTGCCCCACACCTCCCTTCACTTGTCCGTCAGGACAGTGGCTGTGCCCCACTGACCAAGTGTGTATCGACCTGGATAAGGTGTGCAATGGACAGAGGGACTGTCCAAACGGAGCAGACGAGTCCCCTCTCTGCAGTGAGTATTAAAAGAAACATCTAATCTGACAAACAAGACTAAACAGCCTGATGAGTATAAAAA
>JABUIW010000056.1:5619921-5684776 GCA_013363375.1 Menidia beryllina
TACCTGAGAGTATTGCTGTGGACTGGGTGGGTCGAAACCTTTACTGGACTGACTCTGTCATGGAGAACATTGAGGTCTCAACGCTGGACGGCCGCTTCCGGAAGGTCCTTTTAAACAAAAATGTTACTAGCCCTCGTGGGCTTGCTTTAGACCCTCGTAACCAGTAAGTGAACACTCAATATGCTATTTTCAATTTCAAGTATATTATTGCTATTGTCATTTAATGGCAATAGCAATATTATGCTCTAATATTTTGATACCATTGAGAACTGGACCTAAAAAAGATATAAATAATAATAAAACTCTTCTGTGACATTGTCATTACTTCCAGTACAAACCTGATGTTCTGGTCGGACTGGGGTCAGAATCCCAGGATTGAACGAGCCAGCATGGATGGAGCCACAAGAGAAGTCATAATCAGCACTAAAGTCTTCTGGCCCAATGGCCTGGCCCTGGACTACACCACACGCAGAGTTTACTTTGCTGATGCTTACCTGAAATATATTGACTACTGTGATTATGATGGTAAAAATCGCCATCAGGTCATGGCAAGTGATGTGGTAGGTGGTATTTATTATCATAGGATTAGGATTAGGATTTATTAGCATCAAGAATGAGGTCTTGTTAGAAAGACAGCTTCACTTCCTTTCTCCAGGTTCTCCAACACCCACATGGAATGACAATCTTTGAGGACAGCATCTACTGGTCGGAGCGGTACACTAGTAAGGTGATGAGGACTAACAAGTTCCACGGAGGAAATGTCACCACTCTGATGACCAATGTCTACCAGCCCATGGGCATTGTTATGGACCATCCAATCAAACAGCCTGAAGGTAGCTTGCTATTAGACAGCAGTTCCCACACAAAAAGCTGTTGTTTCCACGTCTTTTGAAATAACATGTTGATTATTTAGGTAATTAATCGAATATTTATGTAAACACTGTATTCAATACTGATCAAGACATCAAAAGGAAAACAGAAACAAATATGAATAGAAACTCATGGATTCAATAGCTCCATGATTTTAGTTTTAGTTTAAATGGCTTGTTTAGCTTGAAATGGGATTTTTTTTTGTAATAGAATAGGATTTATAGACTAAAGCTGGCACTGTTTTTCTGTATTTAGCCCTCAACCCATGCAGCGAGCATCTTTGCTCCCAGCTGTGCCTGCTGTCAATCCTCAGACCCAGGTACTACACCTGCCACTGCCAGTCAGGTTGGAAGCTGGATTCTGACAAACGCACCTGTATCAAAGGTAGGTTTTTACAAATTTATGCTAAAATGTTGAAAAGTTGAATGCATAAAACTTCTGCCCAATTGTTGTTTTTTTCTTTTCTAGATGACACTCCATTTCTGATGGTGGTCAGAGATTCTGTGATTTTTGGCATTCCCTTGGACCCCACTGACCCATCCAACAACGCGATGGCCCCGGTGTCTGGCATAAGCCAGGGCAAAGACATCGACTTTGATGACCAGGAGCAGTTTGTTTACTGGGTCCAGAGCACTGTGAGTGAACCGCTTCAGTTGAAAAACCTGAGAAATGTTTAGACATCGTTAGAATTGTTAAGAAATTAAGCTTAAGCGTGTTATTACATAAAACCATCACATATTAAACATATTTCATGTTTCCTATTGTTTTACGCTTAACAAAATGCCTTGCAGGACTCATTTTGAATTTTAACTGTACTCTCAATTTATTTCTTAATTTTTTTGTTTTGATGCACCGTCATTTATTTTGCTCATTTATCAGGGTTCAATTTGGCGTGTGAAAACCAGCGGCACCAACAGATCTGAGTTCGCTCCGGCTGCTTACATGGGTTCACCATCTGGTCTAGCCTTTGACTGGATAAGCCGAATAATGTATTACACCAACCCAACTGGCAAAACCATTGAAGTAAGCACCTCGTAATTGCGAGAAAAGAAAATTGGAAAGTGCTAACATGTAATACAAGCGGCAAATTGCCATGGCGAGCTGTAGATGAGATGGTAGACAAAATTACATTTAACATGTGATGTAAATTTGTGATACTGGAAGTTTAACAGGGAACATGAAGCGTGTCTGTATTTAAGTATGTTCCACTTCTCAGCTCTGTATTTTTAATGCATCGCTTTATTGCAAAATGTGTGTTTCACACTGTCAGCCTTTATATACATTAGGCTTTTATTTGAGGGGATATTTATTCCATTCCACCCTTATCCCGAAAGACATTGCAGTAAAAAAACAATCAACAGAGCATTAAAATCTTCAAAGGCTAGTAAGGCTAAAAATGTGTGCTTTGGTTTCTGGTGTTCATCTCATTTTTGTCCTTAATTTGGTATTGCTTTTGCGCATTTTAAGAAAGCTTTATGTTTAGGTTATCCGTGTAGATGGAAATGAGAAATACAGGAAAACTCTCATTGCCTCAACTGGTAAACCAGAGGGAGCTGGAGAGCCAATAGGAATTGCCCTGGATCCAGCCCGAGGGTAAAGCATCTGTTCATTTCTTTGTTATAGCTTTAACCATTACAATTGTTTTACACATCTACTCCCTTCCTACACAGGAAACTATTTTGGACAGACAAAGGATCAAATAGTGGAGTTCCTCCAAAGGTTGGAAGTGCTGACATGGATGGAGGCAACCTCAAAAACCTCTACACTGGCAACTTGGCCAATATTGGATTCATCACTGCAGACATCTCAACTATGAAGCTTTACTGGGGTGTGGCAGGCTCGGGAGTGGTATGTACAGAAACTTAGATCATCTTATATAGATTATGACCAAAACGACTGTAACATGGCCTTTTGGAGATTTTCAGTCTCACCCTTTTGCTTCCTTTTTTATTTTCAGCAATCATCCCGCTTTCTTTCCTTCAATTCTGATTTTTATGTGTGTTATACAGTAAATATTTTCCTTAATTACAAGTTTCTTCAGCTCCCATCCAAATTATTCCAGTTAACAGTTTTTTAATCCTAGATTGAGTGCGGCACCATGGATGGAGTGAGCCGTGTGACCTTGGTCAGCAGCCTGTCTCATCCATGGGGACTGACCGTCTACCAGGACCACCTCTACTACACCGACCTGGACTATGAGGTTATTGAGAGGGTCGACAAAAGTAACGGTGGCAACATGGTGGTGATGAGGAGCGGAATGTCTGGCCTACGTGCTATCAAAGTACACGCCAGAGACAGTATGTGAAACTATGTAGTTTTCATGTAATCCAAAGGTGTCCGTCACTGAGACTGTCAGTTTTTATTTTAAAATATTAATTTATTTTTACATTAATTAAATTAATTATTAAGTTAATTGGATTTAATCAGAACTGATGGCTGTTTTCTTTATTGGTTTATCTTTGGAATTTAGTCTTTGTGATGATTAGAGTTTTTACCTTTATAGTCCTTACGATTATTTTTCATCAATGCATCTTTTGGAACATAATGTGTCAAATTACAGCTCCTATTTCTCTATCGTAATTTGGGGTCCAATAAAACAGTCATGCTAACTTTCAGCTCTCTATCTCTCCCATAGACTCGGCAGGAACGACCAATGCTTGCAGTTCCAACAATGGGGGCTGTCCTCACCTCTGTCTGCCCAAACCAGGGAACCAAAAAACCTGTGCCTGCACCACAGGGTTTTACCCCACTAATGACGGCACCCGCTGTGAACAGTATGAATCCTTCGCCATCATTTGTAGCCCCAAATACATCCGAGGCTTTCACATAAACAGCTCTGACCATTCAGAAGCAATGGTGCCTATTGCTGGATGTATGTTGGCTTTTTTAATAATTTCTCAATGTGATTTTGAGAGACTGTTTTGCATTGTCTAAACTTTTATCTGCTGTCTGCTAACTGAGGTGCTTATGATTTATTTTTAGCATCCTATGACATGAAGGACAAGTTAGATCTGCATATTGAATCCAGCTTTATTTACTGGACTGACAACAGCACCTACACATCATACAAGGGCATATTTAGGGCAAAACCAGATGGAGGGGGTTACAGCCGTGTCATAAGTTCAGGTATCGGTCGCAGAGGCATCCAGGGCCTGGCTGTAGACTGGGTTTCAGGTATGAATCCACTCGTTCACTATTCATTCACTATTATCAGTATTCATTCATTATCATTTTAACCCTCATCTTTTTAAAAACATTTTTCTTTTCACTTTATAAGGTAACTTGTACTTCTCCAATGCCTTTACGAGTGAGACGTTCTTGGAGGTGTGGGCCATCAACACCTCCTACCGAATGGTTCTCCTGAAGAGCATAGAGGACCAGCCCAGGGACCTGGCAGTTAGTCCCAAACTCCGCTACCTCTTTTGGACTGACGGTGGCCAAACACCCAAAATTGAGCGAGCCCTGCTGGATGGCACAAACCGCACAGTGTTAGCTTCAGAGAGCCTGGCATCTCCTCGTGGCCTAACAGTTGATTATACTAATGATTTCCTCTACTGGACTGATGATGTTCTTGATATGATCTCCCGAATGGCCACCGATGGATCACAGAGGCAGATTGTCCGTTATGGGAGCCGTTATCCATCTCCAACAGGACTGGCTATTTTTGGAAACAGCATGCTGTGGGTGGACAAAAAGCTTGGAAAGCTATTCCAAGCCAGTAAGGACCCAGCCAATACAACACAACCTGAGGTGACAGTAAAACTAGTTCCATTTCTCACAGTTTTTTAATGATGCTGATATTTGTGGTACGAAAAAGGTGCTGCACAGTGAATATAAAAGAGATTATAGTAAATAATGTTAACATGTTCATCGTCACAGTTTTGCCAACACAATCCTTTTTCTCCGAGATGACATGGCCAGCTGTCAACTTCGAAGGTCCAAATGTTTTCATTGACTAAACAACAAAATCTTGTCAATGTCACCAGGTAATCCGAGACAGTCTCGATGGGCTAACGGACATCGCCGTGTTTGACTATCATATCCAGCCTACGTCTGCCAACCTGGTAGGCTTCAATCCATGCCAGGAGGACAATGGGCGTTGCCAGCAGCTGTGCTTTGCCATTCCAAACCAGGAGGAACCAAAATGTGGATGTGCACATGGGTCACTTCTAAACAACGGAGTGACGTGTGGTTACGGGCTAGATGAGTTTCTGGTTTTCACCACAGACTACACAATCAACAGCCTGAGACTGGATCCAGCAGATCACAGCATTCCCTATCCAACAGTAAACCTGGGCTATAATGTCATGGCTCTGGATTATGACTTCAAGGGGAAAAGAATTTTCTTTACCCAGTATATGGGGATAGGTCGGAGCAGAATTGGCTATATCACCACATCATCCGTCACCAACCCTCCTGTTATAGTTGCATCAGGTAAGTCTCGGATTAATTGTCACATTTAGTTGTTTCTTTGCCAAATGTTCTTGTAACATTATTGTATAAACTGCCCTATAATCACTGCTTAGACTTGGATGACCCAGAAGGACTGGCCTACGACTGGATCAACAAACGCCTCTACTTCACTGACTACTATAAGCGTAATGTCCAGTCAATTGGTGTGGATGGATTGAATCGTTCAATTATTGCCCATGCAAACCGCCCAAGAGGCATCATCGTTGACCCGTGCTATGGGTAAAATAAAGAAATCATAATTTTTACAAGCAAATACTCAATAGAAAAGGTTAACACTTTATCCATGAATTGCCTCTTGTTCCTGTTTTGCTCTTTGCTTGTAGTTACCTCTATTGGACCGACTGGGGCTCGCCAGCTAAGATCGAGAGGGCCACACTGGGTGGAAACTTCAGGACTGCCATCATAAACAGCAGTCTGACAACACCTAATGGCCTGACTCTGGACTATGAGGAGAGAATGCTTTACTGGGCCGATGCCTCACTGTAAGGCCAGATTATCACGTATTTTCAGTGTCTTAGTTGAATGGGACTTCATTGCAGCATCTTATCTTTTCCTCCTTACCGCCTATAGAGACAAGATTGAGCGGTCAACACTGACTGGGGAGAACCGACAAATAATCCTTCAGGGAGTGCAGTACCCGTTCGCCATGACTGTTTTTCAGCAGGACATCTTCTGGACCGACTGGACAGCAAGAGCTGTCTTTAGGGCAGGGAAGGACGATGGCTCTGGCTTCACAGTCATAGCCCAGGACCTGCAGTACCGGCCAAATGACATCCATGTTTATGCTGCATCAAAGCAGGAAACATGCTCCAGCTTCTGTCAGCAGTTCAATGGAGGATGCAGTCACATCTGTGTCTCAGGTAAAATCTGATTTATTCTTACACACAATCTCAAAAATGACAAGGAATATTTTTTGTTAAAACTATGATATAAGTAGATTTGACATTGTGGAATCATAATGGAATATAAACATTTGGCAATCTTAAGAGATGGACTCAAATGTATCAAATGTGTCCTGAACTAAATAAATATAGGACTGCTAGTCTCTCGGTTCTCTCTCAGACCTCTGCATTCATAAACGCACAGATTCACGACATCCCCATATTCTCCTCTGCAGGTCCAGTTGGCCCAGAATGCCAGTGTCCTCATGAGGGCAAATGGTATCTGGCAAATAATGGCAAGGACTGCATCGAAGACAAAGGGCAGCGTTGTCCACCAGAGCAGTTCACCTGTCTGAATGGTAACTGTATCTCCGTTCGCTGGAAGTGTGATGGCTACAATGACTGTCAGGATAATTCAGATGAGCTGGAAAGAGTGTGTGGTGAGAAAAGACCTTTGATATATTCATATTCACGCCCATCCGGATGACAGTTTGTTCTGTGGTTGCTGTAAGAATGCAGGCTGGTTCTGCAGTTAGATGACAGTTGAAACTCTTCTTCCCCTGCCCAGCCTTCCACACGTGCTCAGCCATGGACTTCACCTGTGACAATGGGCGTTGCGTCCCATTAAGCTACACCTGTGACTATACAGATGATTGTGGTGACAACAGTGATGAGCAGGGCTGCCCCTTCCCTACATGTAATCCCACCACCGAGTTCACCTGTGCCAACGGCCGCTGCATCAGTGCAGCCTTTGTCTGCGACGGCCACAACGACTGTCGAGACAATGCCACTTCAGACGAAATCAACTGCCGTGAGTTACAACAGAGCTAAGCAAGAGTCACATTTGGTATCTGTCGCCAAAAAATGGAATTATCGTTGCCAAAGAATTATATTATTTTATCCCTTTAAAAACTCTGGACGTCGTCGGACGTTTCCGCTTTTTTAATAACAAAGAGACACTGCTAAAGACCTTTTTATGATTCTCCATCATCTCCAGCTGACCGCACATGTCCTTCGGGCCAAATTAAGTGCGATGGAACCAACATCTGCATCGATCCCGACAACCTGTGTGACGGCTATAACAACTGTGGGGACAACAGCGATGAAAATCCCCTCTTCTGCGGTGAGCCAGTCCCTGAGTGAAAAGAGACCAAAATTAGAGAGATAACCACATGCATATTTTTGCTTTGTTAACTGGCAAACACCATGAAAGTTTATGGGTTATCCCCTGCATGAGACGATGTGCTTTCTCTGTGTGTTAATGTGCTGCAGCGGGTCGCACATGTGCTCCGGATCAGTTCCGTTGTGATACAGGGAAGTGTATCCCTCAGTCGTGGGTATGTGACTCCTTCCAAGACTGCAATGATGGAACAGATGAACCTCCCTCTTGTGGTAAGTTCAGTACATTTACGCAAAAAACAAAGGACACGCTCTTGTCAACTCACAACCAACTGAAAGCAAATATATATTTAAAGAGATTTTGTTTGTTTCTGTTTGTGTGCAGAGGATCAAATAAGAACATGCAGTTCAGACCAGTTCACTTGTACCAATGGAAACTGCATCCCACAGTCGCTGGTTTGTGATGGTAACAATGACTGCTGGGACAACAGTGATGAGGCTCCAGAGCTGCAATGTGGTGAGAGAGCAGTTAGAAATTCCTTTAATCGTGTATGTTATAATAGCACTAATACTTAAGTCATTTGTTGTTGACTAGAAGGATATTTAATTTTGATTTATTAAATATCTTTCTGTTCAATTTTTCATATCAGTTTTGTATAGATTTTAAGCTTGTGTGTTGTTGAAGTCTAAAAAAACTTTTGCAGTTGTTTGTAGCATCACAACGTTTAACCAACCTTGATAAAACGCATATTTTTGTTTCTGTTATAGGACAACGGACTTGCAGTTCTAGTCAGTTTACTTGTCCAACATGGTATCCGGGACATCCACGCTGCGTGCCTCTAAACTTTGTGTGTGATGGGGATAGAGACTGTGCCAATGCAGCTGATGAGCTCCAGAACTGCCCAAACCGAACATGTCACCTGAACGAGTTTGCTTGTTCTAATGGGCTCTGCATTCTCATCCCTTTCCAGTAAGACCCAATGTGGGGATATCTAAAAGCACATTTTTATGTAGTTGTCCAAACACTAACTCCTTTGGCAGTGGATGATGAGACATGGCACTTCTTTCAGCTGCGACCGCGTGAATGACTGTGGAGATGGCAGTGATGAGTTGGGCTGTACATACGACACATGCAGCAGCAACCAGTTCACCTGTGGCAACGGAGCCTGTATCCCCTCCTCCTTCACCTGCGACGGGGAGAGCGACTGCCTGGATGGTTCAGATGAGGCAGACAGCTTATGCTTTACACCCCAGCCTACGTGCTCTCCACAGCATTACCTGTGCAAGTCAGGGGAGTGCATTGAGAACAGTAAGGTGTGCAATGGGCAGAAGGACTGCCATGACAACAGCGATGAAAAAGGCTGTGGTGAGTCCATTGAGAAATGATGTCACATTTTTTAACCTGTTCAGGATGAATGAATGGTATACATATGTCAGACATTAACAAGGAGGACATTTGGCCACATAGACTATTAAAGTAATACTTTTACTACAGTATGCTGTTAAAGTAATAAGAAAGCATGTGTCCTGCAGTTTTGTTGCATGTAATAAATGTTGTGTAACATATTTTTCGCTAAAACATTCTCATGTTTCTGCTTAGGGATCAATGAGTGTCTCAACCCTTCTGTCCACAAGTGTGCTCAACTCTGCACGGACACCCTTACTGGATATTACTGCTCCTGCCACCCAGGCTATCGCCTCATGCCGGACGGCAAAGCCTGCGAGGACATCGACGAGTGTGTCAGCACACCTGCGGTCTGCAGCCAGATCTGTGAGAATGCCGTCGGCTCGTACCACTGCAAATGTGCTCCCGGGTACATCCGAGAGCCGGACGGACGCACCTGCCGCCAGAACAGTGGCATCGCACCATACCTGTTGTACACCAACCGCTACTACATCCGCAATCTGACCACCGATGGGTCACATCTAAGCATAGTCCTGCAGGGGCTGACCAATGTTGTGGCGTTAGATTTTGACCACTATGAGAAGAAGCTGTACTGGCTGGATGTAGGGGTCGGAAAGATTGAGAGGATGCGTTTTGATGGCAGCGACAGAGAGACACTGGTCGACAGCAACTTAGGAGGAGCTCAAGGTCTGGCGCTGGACTGGGTGGGCAGGTGTGTAAACACGGAAGAATGTGGAGACTTTCCTAAAAAGAAGGAAGTCAAGCATTCGTTATTCACCATTGTTTTTCCCGCAGGAAAGTGTACTGGACAAATAGTTACTATGGCTCACTTCATGTGATGGAGCTGGATGGGCACTACCAAAAGACGCTGCTGTCAGGGCAGTTCACCAATGGAAATGACACCTATATTATCAGTCAACCGCGGGCTGTGGCCGTCAACCCTAAATATGGGTATTCACGCACATATTCATACATGCAGTCACACACAGGACTATAAGTCCTTGGAGGTTGTGTCTGATTCTGCTAAACTTGTTAAGCTGCAGTGCTTACAGCTAATGAGAATATTTCAGTTCTGATTTATGAAGATTTTTTTTAAATACCTCCAGAAATATATAGTTAGGAATTACCTTTGTATTTGTTTTTTTCCCAGAAGATTTACAGTCTTCCTCATCTCCCCTGTTCTGTCCTTTCCTCTCACTTTTCCGTCAGATGGCTGTACTGGACTGACTGGGGGGATGCAGCCTATATTGGCAGAGTTGGCATGGATGGAAAAAATGTCAGCGCAATCATCACAGCCAAGCTGGAGTGGCCCAATGCTCTGACCATTGATTACACCACCAACAAGATCTTCTTTGCTGATTCACATCTTAACTTTTTGGAGTGAGTTAAGGGGTTCAGACGGAAATTGATATCACCGTAATCGTTGCTCATCTTTGCTGTTTCACCTGTTATATATCCACTTTTATTCAAAGCTTGCTTATGTTTTTAGCTTTGCAGACATGGATGGCCAGAACAGGCACCGGGCCATTGCCGGTACACTTCCCCATGTATTTGCTGTGTCTCTGTTTGAAGACTGGGTCTTCTGGACAGACTGGAACACACACACAGTGGAGAAAGCCCATAAGTACACAGGAGAGCAGCGAACAGTCATGGGCAACAACACACATCGGCCCTATGACATTCATGTGTACCACCCCTACAGGCAGCTTAGAAGTATGGAAATGACAGTTGTGTTTGCTTTCACTTGTTCATATGGAACAGCCCATGCTAACTTTTTTTTCGAATCCTCAAATTTGCCAGGTGAAAACCCTTGTACATCACATCATCTGACCTGCAGTCATTTGTGTCTCATCGCACCTGGTGGGAAGCAAGCTTCCTGCGAGTGTCCGGATCATTTTATTGGCCTAGCTGTGGGATTTAAGATCCAGTGTGTCGCTGACTGCTCCAGTACCCAGTTTCGCTGTGGGGACAATGAAAAGTTAGTTTGATCAACTGCATTTCTCATTTAGTCTCATTAATTCTAATCCCCAGTTTTCATGAGAGAAACAGGTGCTACAAAATTCCAATGGGTCAAAATCGCTATTTGAGTGACAAAAAAACGTAATTTGTGCAGTGCATTCAGCTTATATGTCTGATAATCCCCCACCGGTAGAATTAGAAAGAATATTTGAAATAAGAAGAAACTGACTCAAATTTAAGTACCTCATAAGAGTAGGATGTCAAAAAGGCCCACCCATCACACAGAACACATTGCAAAGGATGTTGTCATAAAGGTGTCAAGTTATAAAATCAGTGGTAGAGGTAGAAAAAGGTAAACAATGACATGACACTAGGCAAGTTATGTTGAACTTCAAATCTTTTACTATTTCTTCTTGCTTCAGGTGTGTTCCCATATGGTGGAAGTGCGACGGCCAATCAGACTGCGGTGACGGCTCAGATGAACCTCAGACCTGCCCACCTCGTTATTGCCCCATTGGCCAGTTCCAGTGTCAGGATGGCAACTGTACCTACCCTGGTTTCATCTGCGATGGACATGCAGACTGCCCTGACAGCTCAGACGAGGACGCTGCTCTCTGCAGTATGACCAGAAACATATTTATATCCTAAATGTTTTATGGGCATATTTACACTGAATCATCTGAACGCACCCTGAGATGCGATAAAATCTTAGAACAAGCTGTACGCTGAAATCGGATCTGTGATCATGTTCAGTGTGGTCAGATTTTTCTGTCGTTATAGGCGATCACCGCTGTGAGGAGAACCAGTTCCAGTGTAAAAACAAGAAGTGCATACCTGTGTCCTGGCACTGTGACGGAGTAAATGACTGCTCAGATAACAGTGATGAAGATGCAGAAACGTGTGCCCAGAAGACGTGTGGACCAGGACAGTTCCAGTGTGCCAATGGCCGCTGTGTACCTTCAAGCTATGTGTGTGACGCCCAGGACGACTGTGGAGATGGATCCGACGAGCCATATGAAACTTGCAGTACGTAAAGCATTAGAAAATGGTAGTTTCAAATCAATGAAGACAGGTTGCCATCATTTTCTATTATTTGAAGAAGTGTAATCCCTTCTTTAGAGACTGTGGCAGGAATGAAAGAGCCATCCCCCCTCATTTTTTTAACTAGAGTTCTTGGATTAGCAAAAAAAATGATCCTGCAATTGATGACAGGAGCTTTCTGCGGGTGAACAGGTGACAGTTTAATCACAGAGATTTATCTGTTTCTAACTCATACAGTGCATAATCAATATAGACTCAGTCTTATGCCAAGAATAATCTGGGTGAATTAATGAAGTTACTCTGCTTCTTATCCCCCTCGTGGTGCTCCAAATCATAAAAAAGACTGCTTTGCTCTTTCCTTGTTGACTCTCTACATCTTGAGTACTTTCTGGTTTACCATCAGTCTCATCAGGAGGCACCTTTAATTTATCTTTGTCTTTTCTTTTCCAGTGGGCCCAGGGTACAAGTGCGATGAAGACACTGAATTCTCCTGCAAGACAAACTACCGCTGTATTCCTCAGTGGGCTCGTTGTGATGGCAGCAATGACTGCATCGACAACAGTGACGAGGAAGGCTGTGGTCAGTGTTTATCCAACAGCAGATGTGTTATTCTGGGGAAGGCAGAGCTGCACTATCATATATTAATTCCCGGTCTTGAGAATTTAAAGAAAATTGGTTTCTAGGAAGGGGAAATTATATTGTGTCCAGCTTAGCTTTCAAAATCTTTTATGATCTGATGCAAAGTATTTTTAACTATACTATCATGAACTAAGAATAAACTGTGACCTTTGTACTGCATAGTAGAGATGAAAAGAGCATTATTTTGAATAGCCGAAAGGATTTACACACAATCTATACAGACCACTAATCGGATGGTTTATTGATTTGTGTCAGCCAAGCCCACAGCTGACCAAGATGTTTTCAGCTTATTATTTAAAGAGAAAATAAAAAACCTGAAGAAGAAAATAATATTAATGTTTGAAAACATGAAAAATGCTTAATGAAGATTTTAATTTTGATTTTAAAAAGCGTATCTAAATGTGTTTTAAACCTTAAATACCAGAGCAAATCCACAGCTTTGTTTTTGTAATTTTCCAGATAATAAAATTCCCTTTTTTTCCTTTTGCTTTATGAATATTACTGCAACAGAGGAGGTGACCTGCGATCCTCTGGGAGATTTTCGCTGTGACAACCACCGCTGTGTTCCCATCCGATGGAGGTGTGATGGCATCAACAACTGTGGTGACGGCTCAGATGAGAGGGACTGCCGTGAGTGTTTCTCTACATTTCAAAGAGTTATCCGGCCCCTGTAACTGGGCCTGGGCGGTTTGCAGCTGCAGATCACACTGCTTCCTCATTAAACTAACGTGCATCTCTGTGGTCTCCAGAGCCACGACCCTGCTCGGAGAGTGAGTTTCGATGTGACAACCAACAGTGCATCCCTGGAAACTGGGTGTGTGACCATGACAATGACTGCGGAGACAACTCAGATGAGCGAGACTGCGGTCAGCAGACCCCACGTGCATGCTCGCTTCCACACAAAATCTCCCGTTAAAAACAACTAACATTAACATCTTGGCTTGTTTCCAGAACTGCTGACGTGTCGCCCTGGCTCCTTCCAGTGTGACTCCGGTCACTGCATCCCTGCCGCTCTGCAGTGCGATGGCAAGCCCGATTGCCAGGATCTGTCAGATGAGACCAGCTGTCGTAAGTAAACAACATAAAAACGACTGGCTGGCTGCCAGGCCGTGGAGTGTTTTAGTTAACTGTTGTTTGTGGGACCATCTTGTTCCTATCTTGTCCCTTTGGGGTCACAGAATACATATATTTTTTAAATATTTCAGAAAAAAAACATTTATTGAGAAATCAAAGTAAAGGAAAACTATCTGAATTTCTTTCTATTCAAATGTACTTACAGCTCTTTCTGTGTAAAAGTGTTGCATCAAAATGATTTAAATAATAGAATGGTCTTATTTGCAGAATAAGATATGATCTTGGTTTTGATTGGTATCTTTCAGCTAATGTTATTTTGAAAATCTGAAGGGTAAAATTCATGAAAATAACCATATTTCTTAAACTTTTTCAAGCGACTCGTTACCCAGGGGGCCGTTGGTGTCCTGACAGCCAGTTCCAGTGTGCAAACCGACTGTGTGTGAGCCAGAGCTGGGTGTGTGATGGTGTGGACGACTGTGGAGATCGCTCCGATGAACAACTCAATTTATGCTGTGAGAATAAATTATGTATAAATTGCCCTTTTTCTCATACCGGTATTTTTTAATAGATAAAAATAAAGATTTATGTTGACCAGTGGTTTGTGTTGACCAGTGAACATCACCTGTGAGATGCCGTCCAGGTTCCGATGTGCCAACGGCTACTGTATTTACTCTGGGCTGCTCTGCAATAAGAAAGATGACTGCGGAGATGGCAGTGATGAAAAAGATGATCTGTGTATGTAACTCATGCATGCAGCAAAGCACACATCAGCATGAACAATATAGCATTACAGAAAAAATAGTACAGAAAAGAGCCACATAACCATATGTTTACACACACTGAGAGCTGGTGTGAGATATTCTACATACAGATGCATTCTTTTCTACATCCTGTGAATCAGTTTAAGTGCACTGTGCAGTATCGCTGCTGTCCCTTTATTTCTTATTAACCGGAGCATGGCCAGATTTGTAATACACTCAGGTTTAGCGAGTGCACCACTTATGACCAGTTTCCATGATTGCCATACATTACTCCATCCCACACAAATTCTCTGAAATTTCCTCCGTTGGGTAGGATTTTCAAAAATGACATCAGCAACTGCACAGGTCACAAAGCCCCAAACAAACAATGGATAAGGAAATGTCACAATCAGCTTATATACCAATCAAATTAGAGTGCAGAGTGGAGGCTGACATTGGCTAGCTCATCCAAATCCATTTGTTTGTCTGCAAGAAACAGTATTAACTGGCAAAATGTATCATGATAGAGCACACAAGTTTGTGACTGTAAGCGCCAACATGTCCACGTCGTAGAGAAGGAATTCTTCCAGTGATTTTCCCTCGGATGAGTTGTACAAACACAGGACTTTCAAACGTTGATTACTTCTGGCTGTAATCTTCACAGGCCGGGAGCCCACTCTGCCCCCCTGCACACTGGAAGAGTTTAAATGCATCAATGGCCACTGTGTGCCCCTGCCATACGTCTGTGACCACAACGACAACTGTGGAGATCGCACAGATGAAATGGGTTGCAGTGAGTAACGCTAGCAAACAATCATCAAACCAACAGGATCTTATCATCCTATTATTGATTTTGTCCCCCAATGTTTCTAAATGTTACAGAATAACTTTGAGCTGTGATTTAGTATGACCTAGCTCATTTAAAAAGTGTAAAGCTAAAGCACAGCATTGCCTTCAGTGTGGATGAAGAATTAAATGGCTGGTTTATATTACTTCCATGTTGCATATATCATGGGGAAACAACGAGAAAAAAAAGCTATCATTATACATTATATAAAGTCTGCTTTAGTGGTCTGTTTTCGATTGTTATCAGAATTTTATTTTCATGTGAAAAATGATAAATATCAAAGGTTTTGGAAGACTCTAAAACATTTTTAGGTGCCTGATCATTTTTGGACATCTGTGTCCTAGTTCATCTTTTTCCCAGTGTCTTAGCTCTCTGATAATCTCTGATCAGCTTTATGCTGCAGGCTCAGTTTTATATAGGCAAAAAAAAAAAAGCAATTCCAAATGTGTCAGAAACGCTCTGTGTTGGCTGGTTTTAGACTTTGGCCATGACAGAAACTGTGAGGAGAAGCTGTGCCAGCACGAGTGCACCAATCTGAACGGCACTGGTTTCATCTGCTCCTGCAGACCTGGATACAAAGTGGACCCAGAAAGCACATACAACTGCTTGGGTACACGTTCATACACACACTTTCACACACATGCCAGTTCATTAACCTTATGAATATCCTGGTGGTAATGTTAGCCGTTGGATGACCAGAACTTTCCTGAACTCAACTCTCTCCTTCCACCCCTAGACATCAATGAGTGTGAGGAGTGGGGTACCTGTGCTCAGGTCTGTAAGAACACCAAGGGCAGCTACGACTGTGAGTGTGCACCGGGTTACAGAAAAGTGGGAGATGGCAGCATGTGTGAGGCTGAAGGTGAGAACAGTCTTATAATGAGCCCTGAGCAGCATGACATAATTAGCCTCTACGGCTGACCGAAATAGTTTATTCAACTAACCTGGAGGCCTTTTGAACCAATACACTGCACCTCAGTCTGAGCCTGATTAAGGATTTTTTTTCTTTCAGCACTTCTACTTTTCCTTATTCTGCTGGTTTTTGAAAATTCTATTTTTGTTGCTGCTAAGTGAACTGACAACTGACATGCATAAGTTATTAATTGTTAATATCCACTTATACTAAATGTAGAATTTGTATTTAATAATAAAAAAAACAGATGCAGGGCCTAACGATCATAGGTAGAATGTATTATTACTATATGAAAGATATTGGATAAATTGTTTGTGTGACAAAATTCTTTGAATTTCTCTTTAGTTTGCACATTATTTACAGTTATCATGTTTATCCTGCAGGAGCGTCTCCTCTGCTGCTCCTACCGGAGAGCATTCGTATCCGGAGATTCAACCTGCAGACAGAGGCTTACCACGACTTTCTCCAGGAAGAGGAGCGCATCATGGCTCTGGACTACGACTGGGACCACAACAACACTGGATTCAGTAAGAGACACAGACTAACTCCCACTCCGACGGCTACAACTGGCTCCGTGCGGCTTGCAGAAAGAACACGTCTGAATTCACGTCTGCCTTTTTTCAGGCATGGTCTACTTCACTGTTGCCAGCAAGGACTCTGAATCAGGAGCCATAAAGAGAGCGTACATCCCCTCGGTGGATGACGGCAGTAATAACATCGGTGCAGCTGTCGCCCTCGACATCAAGTACATCACCACACCAGATGGCATCGCTGTGGACTGGGTGGGCAGGTGGGTTTCTCCTTTTCTTGTGTCCTGATATGAGCTTTGACATGCCTAACAGTTAACCATATATAATTTTTTTTTTTTAAACTCGTTATAGAAACCTTTACTGGGCAGACTCCAGGCTTAAGAGGTTGGAAGTGGCTATGTTGGATGGACGCTACAGGAAGCACCTTGTGAAGACTGATTTGGGTCACCCATCTGCTGTGGCGGTCAACCCTCGACTCGGGTAAGATGGCCAGCTCACCTCTTCTCCCTGTGAGCCACTTCATACCTTTTGTATGAAAGTCTCTGGTAACAATGAAGTTACTAACTATGGTTATGCAGCCTCTTCCTGAATGATGATTCATCTGTATTGTTTTGTTTTTTAATTCAGTAGAGAACACTTAAAAAGTCATGTCAGCTCTAAATCCTGCTCTGCCTCTGCAGGATGCTGTACTGGGCAGACCGAGGGGACTCAGCTAAGATTGAGTGTTCTTGGATGAATGGACAGGAGAGAAAGGTTCTCGTAGCTGACGGCCTGGGTTGGCCCACTGGCCTCTCCATTGACTTCACCAACGGGGACCGAATCTACTGGTCTGATGCCAAAGAAAGTCGCATCGAGTCTGTTCTGCCTTCAGGAGAGGATCGGAGAACATCAGTTTACATAGGTATGGGATTGTTCTGAAAGAATTAACCATGTGTAGAACAGGTTCACATATCATCATAGTTTCACACCTCCAGTAATCCTCAGTAGGCCAGATATTCAGCACACAGTGTGTTTCAGTGACCGAGTCACCTTGGTTTTGCTTCCTCCTCAGATGTGAGGAACCCCTTCAGTGTGAACGTGTTTGAGGACCACGTTTACTGGAGCACTCAGGAAAAAGGCGAGGTGTTTCGACAGGACAAGTTTGGCCACGGACCCAAAACCAAGCTGCTGACCGCTGGGCCCTGGCTGACCCAGATCTCTGTGTACCAACAGCAGAAATACAACTCCATAGCCAGTAAGCTGCATGCTCACATCTCACATTTTCAAATACACAAACACAGTACCAAAAGATTTCCTTTCAGTTTCTAGATAAAGCATCGAAAATAGAAATGCCCACTAGACAAACAGATTGTCTGTCATGCCTTTTTCAACGTGTGGTAGTTACTTTATCGAAAACTTATATTTGCAGTGAAGAATCCATGTAAAGGAACCTGCAGCCACCTGTGTTTGCTCAGGCCAGGAGGATACAGCTGCGCCTGCCCAGAAGGCACCAACTTCATCCCCGGCAGCAGCACTGAGTGTGATGCAGGTAACAGCTGGAACTTTTCTTCCTCTTCCTCTTCCTCTCCCTCACCATCGTTAGCTGCAGTCATCTTAATTTACCAGTGACCTATAAGTCAGCGAACCTGGAATAACTTCATCTTTTCAAATCTAGAGTACAGTTAGTAATTTATACAGAACTCACTGGTTTGTTTTCTGATTTTTCAGGGTTTGACCCACCACCCACCATGCCACCACCATGCCAGTGTCAGAACGGAGGCACCTGCTACTTTGATGACAACAAGGCTCTCTGCAAGTAAGTGTTTGGGTACAATCTTTGCCCAGATAAAAAAAAAGAAGAAGAAACGATGGAGCCTCTGCTGTTTAGATAACTTTGAACTGTGAGAACACCACCTTATATCCACATCTATTCCACAGATGTCCTCCAGATTGGAAGGGAGACTACTGCCAGATCAGTGTGTACAATGTGTTAGCATCCTCAGGTGTGTTTGGTTTCACAAGAAAGACAATAAATATTCAGGTTGTATATGTATATAACGCAGCTCCTCTTGTTTTCTCTCTGCTTTTCTCTTCCTACCTATCAGTTGGAATAGCCGTCGGGGTGACAATATTGATACTGGTTCTGCTGGTGGCTCTGGTCTATGCGGCCCGAAAGAAGTCTAACCTGCTGGAATCGCTTCAGAGCAACTTGCCAAGCATGCCAAGCATGCCATCCATGCCTAAAATGCCTAACTTTAGGTGAGATAAAGAAGAGAATTATTCCTTTTTTTCCAATATCCAAAATGTGTTTTCCCTAAATGTCCCATCCTTCTAATCGGCAGTGATTGTTTTACAGACCGGAGCAGGAGACCTTGTATATTTGTTTGTATGTGTTTGGAGTGAAAGCAGTTTGTTTCCAGTGTATGTCTCCATCTTACGTGCAGTTAATTGAGCCTTTTTGTTGGTTAATTACTTTCAGAAATGGTTACACCCCAAATGGACTGAAAACTGAAGACAGTGAAACCAGCCAGACCTCCGAGCCCGTCAGTAGTCCTATTCATCTGCTCTGAAAAAAAATACATTTCTGTATATTTGCCCAGATTATATATTTTCAACGACCTTTTAAATTGTACTTTTGTGGTTCAATTTCATTTAAAGATTAAGTATGGACACTTACCTGGCTTTTCTTTCTGATGTCAGGTTCCCTGCATATCAGTGTCCATGATTGATACCAAAGATAAGAGCTTTGAGAATCCAGCGTATGACGCTGGAGGTCAGCTTGCCTCCAACAGGATGCGGACAGCCACTTCATCCCCAACCGAAACAAGCGAGGTCAGTGAACCGAAGCACGCACCTGTACACGGCTGGGATTCTGCTTAAGGCCGCGTGCCAGGTTCTGGCAGTTTTGGGTCAATGTTTTGTGCCCACAAAAGGGAGAAAAAAGAGAGCTGTATGTTTTATCTCCAAATTTTAAGAGTGAAAATACAGCATTAGTTGAAGATTGTTAGTTGGTTTCTTATCCCCCTTTTCCTTTCATCAGGAAAATATTGATAATCCCTTGTATGTGGAGGAGGGTCAAGCTGCAGAGGAGTCCACTGCCAACGCACCGAGCCCCACTGTTTCCCAAAAGGTGGGTTTTACAAGTCTAACACTATAGTTTTACACCACAGACAATTCCACAAAGAGAGATTTTAAATATCCATACTGTAATCCCGCCCCTAAAAATGTTTTTCTCGTGTGATGAACCTCAGTTATGTTTATTTTGCTTCAGGAAGCTATTGAGAACCCACTATACGGCTCAGCTGTTGAAGACCTCGCTCCTACACATCCGGCTGCTTCTAGCTCACAGGTAGCTGTGGAAAAACTTGTCAAACAATAACCCATGGCAGTCAATGTTCTGGAGAAATATTTTTATTTAAGCATTTTTACACATATGTGTATATTTAGATATCATTACTTTTTTCCCCCAGGTTTTGGAACCAGTTAAAGATGAGAGCTCTGTATCTTTCCAAAATCCCATATACACAGTAAGTGCGACGTTTACATTCTATAAATCTGCAAACATATCACAATTTTATTCTTTTAAATGCTGCATGCAACTGAATCCTTAAATCAGTTGTTTTGCATATTATTACTAAATATATGACATAAAACAAAATGAAAATATAGTCTTTGTGATCCCCAGGAGGAGGACAAACTTGCAGATGCTTCTGATTCTGAAGTTTGACATGCTGGCTGAATCCAGGATTTAGATGGCATCAATCCTGAGTTGACCGAACTGCTTTACAAACATGAACATGAAAAATACTTTGTGACTGTAACTATGATGTAGCTATTTCTGTAAAAAAAACTATGTCAGAGGGTTGATTCTTATGATTTGATGTTAGTCTGGTTCAATAAATAATTAGTTCAGTTTAAAATTCAGTTGATGATTCAGTTTGTATCATTTTTGTAAATTTGTATTGTGAGAAACTTCTCAAGTAAAATGACTTTTATCATCAGGCTGTCTTTTCATTGTTATTCAGCTGTTTAGTCATACACAATTTTATCTTGTTTGGCTCTGAAAAAAAGAGAAGAGTTATTTTTTTAAATCACTGATTTGGACCCCATTTTGACACTAAACCACCACAAATTAAAACCATTCCATGTTTTGGTGCTAAAACACAGACACAGTCATTCATCAGATGCATTTTCTCCATATAGCCTTTTTGTTTTGTTTTTTGCTCTTTTATTACAATTCAAAGGCTACCTCTGGCCTTATCTACTCACTGATCACAGATAAAACTGATTCTCAGCTTCCAGCTCTGACCCACTGAACTACTATGATAAGCTCTGTCATCATCCATTTAATCACACTGAGGGTTTCAGCAATCTCAGAGCATCAGCAAGGATTCTGAGTATCTTTTCTCCCACTGTCAAATGTGTCTGAACAAATCAAGGTCCCTGCTCTTTGACCAGTGAGGCTAGCCACATGAGCAGAGGCACTGAAGAGCAGTAAAACAGAAAAAGGCAGAGGGAGGGATGGGTGGATGGAGAGATTCAAGAGAAGAGATCATCTTAATTCAGAGTTGGATGGGTAGGGAGCTGTCACAGGTGTTTCTGTGTAATGATGATTCTCAATCAAGGTTTTCAAACCGCTGCCTCCCCTAAACTGATCGGCAGACTTTACTGCGTGCTGACGGAGATCAGGAGGGAGGGCAGGAATTGCAATGGGTGGATTTGGGATGAGCAAACCAAAGAGGCATTGAGCTCACAGCATGTGCACTCCATGCTGCGTTTAAGGACAATCAGAAACGCTACCGTGTGCTTCAGTTGTGTCTGACATCTCGATGAATAAAAAATGTTTAAGTAATGCTAGGATGCTCAACATGCTTAAGTATAATTTATCTTAAGTTAAAATGGTATGTTAGAAATATTCAAAGGAGGGTAAATCTTAAATGCCAGCCAATTGTACCACAGTATTCTATAAAAGCCAACATCTTCATAAAATTCTTCTTCTTAGTCCAAAAAAAATTCAGTTTTTTTTTTTTATGTTTTATTTCTAATTAATGTTTGTTTAATTTCCATTCTGTAAGAAAGGTAAATAAAAAGAAAGCATTCTGTAACAAAAGTAAATAAATTTAAAAACGTAATCAAGCAAATAGATTGAGGATGATAAGAATAAAACGATATCCGGATACATTATCTCATTATGACTTAAGAAGAAAACAATGAGATTCTCCCAACTGCAAAGTCACAGCTTTGCTGGCGTCTAATTCATCTAACCATCTCTCCAAGCCATTTAGGATGAGGATTATTCTTAAATGATACTTAATTTAGTGCTAAGTTCATTTCTTTTCATCACATTCCCATCTATTTAGTAACAATAAATGACAAATTCAGATTCATATATTATATTAATTCAAAACTAGATTATACATTAACTCCAACACTAACCCCAAACCATTTTTGGCAGCACTGTGAAGTATTTGTCCTCTCGACCTTTCCTGACCACAGACAGAAAGGCGAAAGCTTTACTGATGATGGCCTTTGGACTTTACGGGCAGTCCCTGAAGGCAGCAGGGGGAGAGTAGGTGAAGGCGAGAGCGAGCTGACGGACAGAGGGGGAAGGGGAGGCTCTCTGAGAGAGACTGAATGGAGGGGAAAAATAAAACGTAGTGTGTGCCAGTCGGCTTTACACCGAGCGAACACTCACTGGGAAGAAAAGGAAAGCCCCCCCCCAAAAAAAAAAGGTGGGCCGGCTGGAGCCGCGCGCGGTGTCTGGTCCAGACAAAGGCGGACTGAGAGGAGCGCACGCTGAGACGAGCCTCAGCAAGGTAAGGATGCTTTCTGCGTGCACCGGCTTTCCTCTGCGCGTTTATCTGCGTCTGCCGGTGCGTCTGAGAGCTAGAACAACGCAGATCCACAGATGATGTGGAATGAAACCACTGTGGACCAAAGCATGCTGTGCGTGCTCTGCAGGGCATGGATGACCGGTGGTGCTGCGCATTAATGAGGGGTGTGTGTGTGTGTGTCACCTGTGACTGATTTATTATGGGACGGTGGAGAGAAGTGGTGCCTGTGGTCTGGAAGACTGTAAGATGATTTCATTTCAGTGGGATTTCATAAAAAACGTGTCGTTTTATTGAATTGAAATGGAAACTGAGCAGTTCAAATGAGGCTCAGCTGTGACCTCCGAGACAAAAAGGTGGCAGGCAGGCATGGCTGGCCTTTTGCTTTGACTTTGTGTGGTTAAGGTGCAGATTTGCACACTCTTTTCTGCTTTTACAGCTTCTCCGGAGGAGTCAGACAGGTTTGGTGGAGGTCAGAGATCTGCATGGTGCTGTTGGTAGATATTCTGAAAAAGATTCATTGAAAATGTCTGAGGTCTAGAAGATGTTTTTAAGATAAAGTAGCTGTGTGAGATGATACAAGCACTTATTTTTTTATTCATTTTATCAATTTAACATGATTTAACAGGAATCATTTGTGCTCTAGATGCATTTTTGCACCTGGCTTCATATTCTCTGAGAAATCATCTGTGCTTGCCTCGCTCTCTGCTCATCATCATGAGTTCAGTGGTAGTTTGACATCAGCCAGAAGTCAACATGCTGTGGGCTTTGGCTCCCGCTCACACAGACTGGCACATTATCAGCCTGTCAAGACTCAGACAGCGCTTTGGGAACGGGAGGCAGGAATGGTGGGTTCCTTTCCTCAGACACAGGCCTGTTCATTCTATTAACAGTGGGAGTGCAGGCCATCCTGATCCTTCTTCCCGCTGTGTCTCAGAGGTGGCACGCTTAAGGTGTTTTCAAGTGATGGTATTATAAGCCTCTTAGGAGCCATGTGGCTGTAACCCCCCAAGTGGCTCTGAAATCAGAAATAAAGTCAATAAAGTTTCATCTCTGTCCAACACAATACTGAGGTTTTCACCTGAAAAATGTCCCCACTCTCTTTCAAAGCATACATATTTAGTTTTACTATAGTATCATAGGAAATAAATCATTCCAACTTCTTTTTTTTTGTTAATGGGCAGAAATGGTTAAAGTAAATGCAGCATAGCAGAGTGTCTCATCTTAAAGTAAGTCATTTATGTCATCCTGCGTGCTGTCTATAAGTGGACCTTTTATATTTTTTTCTTATTGTTTGGTTGTTTCATAGACTTCGTTATCCTCTAATGCCATAGAACAAAAGCTATTTAATTTTTTAAATGGCTATTGGCACAAACCTTTCCCTGAGTTTTTTTTTTCTCCTGCAGAATGTACAGCTGGTGACTTGTTTTCCCCAGTGGATGTGGGAATAGAATCTGTCAAATCCAAATATGTCAGATGAGCCATGTGGGTGGCATCCTATGTGGTGGATGGACTGCACTCACACAGAAAATGGTAGGCAGATGGCTCTGGCAGTGTTGTGGTGACCTCACCGTCCCCCTGTCTTCCTGGACCCGTCCAACAGTAAATGAGTCTGGTGAGCAGGTGGTTCCAACCATATGTTTGTGTGTGAGGAGAGAGGACAGACACGAGGTTAAACTCTCAGAAAGCAATGCCTCGCTAGCAATAGATGCTGTGCCAGTGTTGAGTTGGACAGAAGAAATAATCCAGGTAGAAGTAGGCTGATCTTCTAAACATTCTGTCTTATCTTGCATCGTTTTTTTTCCTCTCAATCTACTCGTCCCTTCTAATCTGTCTCATTGTACTCGTTGAAATCCTCAGTGAAATCCACATCGCCTCCAGCTTTGGCATCTTATATGAAGGAGGTTGGATAAAACCACCATATGGCCAGTGGAAACCTTAAGTAACTGGAGTTTGTGAGTGTGATAGAGGGAGGGGGGAAAAACGAAAGATATCGCGATTAAGCTCTTGTAATTGAAAAGAGGGAGAGAGAGTCAGAGGGGAAGATGCCAAAGAGGGAGGAAAAAAGATGCAGAACACGGGCCAAGTGGTTGAAATGGAAACAAACATTGGAGTTGAATGTTTTTTAAATGTATTGATTTATACATCTATTTTTTTATCCTTCATCTCTGGGCAGTAAAGTTCACTGCTGTGATCATTTCTCTCTTATTCTCAGAATTCACATCACAGGAATTGGCAGCGCATTCCTTATTCCTTTCTTGCTTTATGGTCAGTTTTACTGAAACTCTTATTATTACAATTGTCTATTAGATATCTATGACGGTCTGTGGAATAGAAGCTAAAATAGCAACCAGATACATTGTTTCTAAACACTCAGCAACCCATGTTTGTTAACCAAATGAGAAGTATAAAAGTTTGTTCACTAAACTCCATAAATACTTGACCCATATCAGATAAGTAATTAAGCAAATGTGCAAAAAAGGGTCAGAGATTAAACATTTTAGGTTTAAGTAGAGCTGGTCATTCCAGCCCACAGTTTGAAATTCACTAAAGCTGTAAAGCCATAACTCAGGGCCAGCTTTTTTTTCACCGTGGCTGTGAGTGTTCTGTTTTCTGGTGAGATGGCTGAAAACATAACGGCAAACCAGCTGCAAACACTGCATCTGGTTTTGGCTTATTAACGAGAGGACTGCTCGGTATAAACGCTGTCTGTGTACTCACCCGGATCCTTATGCGACCCACCCACAGATACACGTTTGCATTTTTAAATAATGTTTTAGCCTCCCACCCACACTGCAAGCAGCTCCACGAGCTCTCATGAGGTTAAAGAAGGAATAGTGAGTGGGCTGTGAAGTATAACTGCTTCACCTGATGTGTTCCACAGGGACTGTTTAGAAAATTGAAGCTAATGAGAAATACTGACAGCTGTGGAGTTTGGAGAGTTACAATCTTTTGTTCTTAAATGATGGATACAATGCAAAGTCTCTTTAGTTGTCTATGGTTTACATGTGTGATATTAGTTCAGAGTACTTTTTTTTTTGCTTCTGTTCCTCCTAGGAGATGTCTCAGGCTGACAGTTGTACAGATATTTTACCAGACAATGCCCAATAATGCTATTAGAGATATCCATCAAAATATGGAATATTATTTAACTCTAAAAGGAAACCTAGGTATTGGCAAAAAGCCAAACAAAAAAGGGTAGATGAAGTAAATAAATAATAATTCAGGAATGTGCAGCATGTTGTATGATTGATGATCCCATAAACGGAGCGTGAGCGGACCCTGGAAACCCTCCGAAACGGAGCAGACCGTGCTGTACTGTGCTGAAAAATTAGGAGATGAAATTGGCAGAATTGCGGCACAAAGATGATTTACCTGATCCAACCAAAGTGAGCAAATACGACTGAACTGCATTTCCAAAGGCTAGATCGAAGACTGTGAGCGGATTCCACACAGACAGCAGAAAGAACACATCTCTGGGTCAAAGACCGCACACGGTTTGTCCAAATCAGTTTGAAGTGAATGTTCTGAAGTACACAAACTAAAGCAGGTTCAAATCTCACAGATTTAATTTCCAAAAACAGTGACACTCCATGTATTCTGCTGTTTTTATAAAACAACAAACCATAAGGCTGATTGGACCTCTGAAAAATGTTAAACTGGGTTTGAAGGAATCGGCTTCGATTTTGTTTGTTTTTACTGGAATGGAGCTTTGAAGCATTTCACTGTTCACAAAAGTTGTTTGAGGATGAGCTGAGAGCCTTGAAGTTAATCCCCACTGATGACTGGGAGTCTTATGTTGACACCATACCCAAACCGCTGGCCTTACATGAGGCAGAACTAATCGTCTGAAACAGGATACTGTGACGAGGGTTTTTTTAAGTGTGATTGTTAGTACCATAGCGTTGCCATAGTGATTACAGTGAGTGCAAAGTGAAGTATCATACTGGACAACAGTAGCCTGTATCATCTGACCTCACTTTTCTCTAGGGCTCTATTTAAAAATGGAATGAAATTGTTCATCAGCAGTGAGAGCAGCCATTCATTCAGCCGTAATGAGTCAATTAAACACTGTCAAAACAATGCCTAAAGGAGCCCCTTTCATACCCGCATTTACAGGAGAAATCATGAACTGCTCCATTCTTTCAAATAGCATGGTTAAGTATCTGTTATTTTTGGGCATAAATATTTTTTTCAATGCAACTCAAAATAATCATTGAAGTTCCACTACTTATTAGCTATGCTGTGTCATCTTTTTCCCTGAGTTGATCCAACAGACGTCCCAAATCTACTTTGTTTTCTTCTTAGTTCTCAGCTGAGATCATCAGCCTCATCCATACCTGAAGAGGGGGAGAAAAAGGGAACTTGGGTGAATCGCTCCCTTTTTGCCTCATCCCCATTTCCTCCATCTGCTCCTCATCTGCTGAATGATTGAAGCCGTGCCCATCATGTCAGCGAGCGCAGGTAGACCCAAACATCTGCTCCCGCTACTTGCTCAGGCTCCCTGATGCTTTTTTTTAAGCTAACACATTGCATCAATCCTGGCCCATTGCTGCGGTTAACTCTCCACAGGGCTGCATGAGACTCTGGCGCTGCTCACCTCGCAGCTCCACCCCGATGCCAACCACAAAGACGACCTGCTCTTTCTCAGGGATGTCTTCAGTGAGAAGAGCATTAGTTATCTCATGAAGGTGCAGAGGAGATGACACTGTGGTTTTTCTTTTGCTTTTGTGTGCTTTGTTGAGTACATTCTGAGTGATGAGCGCATTGTTGGTCTTCAAATCTTGGCATGCCTGTGCATTAACAGTACACGGTATATTAAAGCATAGTGTAAACTTTAAATGAAATAGAAGCCAGTTGAAAGGAGGTTGGGTAAAAAGAATATTGAAAATCCTTATGTCATGATTCAGGCTTCATTCATTGTGTTAGATTACATCCACAGGAGTTCTGAAAAAAAGGAAGAATAGAATACCTGTTAGCTACTGCCTCCTGTATTTATCTCTTTCTGCTGCAAACCCTGTGACCATCTCAGATCCATGAGAGACTGAAGCAGTATGAGAAGTACAGCCCCACTCCGGTTCTGCACAGCGCCTCCTGTCTGGCAGAGGACGTAGGTGCCGTCACATGCCACACCCACTCAGCAACACATCCCCATGTTCACCCAGAAATAATTCACTGAAACCTTGCAATCGGTACCTCTGGTTCTGACACCCCAGCTGGCAGAGGAGCTTCAGAACGGACTTCTCGAGGAAGACGAGCGAGAACTCCTCCTCCTGCTGAGCACTCCTCACTTGAAGGTGCGTGAAACCCACATGCTGGCGGATGCTGAGCCCTGGCTCTCTCTCCTGTCGGCCCCTCTGAGGTTTGATCTCTTTGATGACACTGCCTCTCATTACTTCCACCCTGAACTGCTCCACTTTTCCTCTACTTCATCACTGGTTACGTAACACCAGCATTAGAGCTGCTCTCCCGGCCAATGAAAGCAGACAAGTCAGCCAGTTTTTCCCTGTTCAGGTTAATGGGGTTTTGTTTTTTTGTGGGGCTTTTGGGGGAAACGACTGAAACTGGAATGCTCATTTGTGGAATGCGGTCCCCCATTTGTCTGTTTTTTCTCATACTTTTCTAGATATTACCACTGCCCACAGCCTGCTGTGACTCAAACCTCACGTGTGTGTCTGTGTTTTGTGTTTTTGCGTACTGCTCCTGCTCAGGCTGTGCTGTCGGCTCATGACATCGTGGCCCAAAAAAAATTTGACCCCGTGCTTCCGCCGCTGCCAGAAGACCTGGACAATGACCTGGAGGAGGAGTCGGTGAAGATCGTCCGCCTGGTTAAGAACAAGGAGCCACTGGTAAGTTTCCAAAGAGCTGAGCCGATGACAACAACCCCCCGTCTCTGAAGGATCCTCCACTTTCAGGAGGGAAAAAAAAAATCATTCTAGAATTAGTCGCTCTGTCAAAGGTTTCAGAAAAGAAATGCTTTTATTAAGAGCAGAAAGTTTTTTTTTATTTTTTAAATGCTAAAAGCCAGCTCAGTTTCTGGCTTTCAGCTGCAAATTTTAATTCCGGCCGATTTAACTGTGATCAACAACAGGGAGCAACTATTCGGAGAGACGAGGCCACGGGGGCTGTGATCGTGGCCAGAATCATGAAGGGAGGGGCCGCTGACCGCAGTGGTGAGTGCTGCACATAGCCATCATGACTTAAGGAATTTTGATTATGTCAAGGAAAGAAATGAACTGTCAAGAGCTCAGGGGCCACAAGTAGGTAATCCGGTATATTTACATCCTCCTATAAGTTGAATGCTGAATCTTTTCAGCGCTATAAGTCGGACACAGAAGTGAGGGGATTACACTGGGTGACCCATTGAACTGTCACCAGACATGAAATCCTCCAGATTAGTGCCACGAGATTGCATATTTTGAGATTACAAACAATGTTTACTCAAACTGGTTGCCATGAGGATATTGTTGACTTTGTGCCGACGGGAAATTGCTTTTTTCTTTTTTTTTTTTCTTTTTAAATATATAGTTTATGTCTGAACCAATTCGGCCTCTTGTGCCAGCAGTTGTGTGTGCTGTGTTTCCAGGTCTGGTGCATGTAGGCGATGAGCTTCGGGAGGTCAATGGAAACCTGATAACTCACAAAAGGCCGGATGAGATTAGTCAGATTCTGGTAACGAGAAAACACTTTTCTATGAGGCATCATGCAAGTTGAGTTGGTCTGAATTGGCGTTGTTTGGGGGTGTGAGCTGATCTGCTCTGTGTTGCAATCAGTCACAGTCCCAAGGCTCCATAACACTGAAAATCATCCCAGCTGTTGCAGAGGAAGACAAACTAAAGGAGAGCAGGGTGAGGACTCTCGTTTTAACTACAATACCGTGAGAAAGTGGTAGAAGATTGTTAGTAAAACACTGTCAAATGTGCTTACAGCAGGTTAGCTTGGCACAGGCTGCTCAGAGAAACGATCCCAATGTTTGTGCCCCCTAAAGGTCTACCTCCGGGCTCTGTTTGACTACACACCTTTTGAGGACAGAGCCACGCCCTGTCAAGAAGCTGGCCTCCCATTTAAGCGAGGAGACATTCTTCAGGTGGTCAGCCAGGAGGACTCCACCTGGTGGCAGGCCAAGAGGGTGGGCGACTGTAATCTGCGTGCCGCCCTCATCCCCTCCACGCAGTTTCAGGAGAGGTAAACCCTCATCAGAAGGTGCTGAACACATCTGTGTGGGAGGCTTTTTGCCTTTCCCTCCAAAAATACCTTTGTTTCGATTTGTGTTTCCTTTCCAGACGCCTGAGATACAGACTGAAAGTGGGTTCCCTCCCTGCTCCGGTGTCTCCCAAAGCTCATACATGTAAGCATTATTTAACTTCATTCTCTCCAATTACATTTAACCCCAAATGTACAACATGCTCAATTTAAAATTATACAATGGGATAGATAGATTATAAAAAGAGATTAGTTTAATCACTGAAAAGAATTGTTAATCCAATTAAATGGTAAAGGGAAACTTAGGCAGATCTTTTCTCGTTCTCATTACATTCAAATTAAACTCCTGCTGAAAATGTCTATTTCGAAGAGCATGGCATGTTTAGTAAGACTGTCATAGAATCCGATAATCTTCCCCAGATATCTTGCAGAAATGCAGATATGATTTATAAGAATTTGTACCTGTACCAGTTTTTAATAAGGACACTTTGAGGCCAGTGTTGGAGTTTGTACTTTGTGTTAATGGTTACTTCAGTGAGCTAAAATCCAGACCGTGCATTAGACTCCACTGTGATTCTATGTGTTATTCTTGCATTGCTAACTTTAGATGATTGGACTGAGAAAGGTATGTAGATGAAGTCTGATTTCTGAAAACATGTCTCATTCCTACACAAAGCAGGTGGCCCTGAGGTTTCACAGCAAAACAGAATGATGACACTTTGTACAAACATAGATATTTCAAAATAAAATGACATATTAAAAAAACAAATGTTAAAAAGTTATTTCATTTTCAGGAATCTCCTGAAAAGGATTTTGTATTTTGTTTTTTTGCTTTTGATTTTTTGTTGGGATAGCACCCCCTCCTAGAAATAGGAGGTAAAGATAATAGATAATTGTTTTTTAATCTTACTGTTTTTTGTTTTGACCTCAGGGCTACCATCATCACGCTTCATGTTAGACTTTTTCCAATTTATTCATTTGTTTTCAGCACACTTAAACCTCCCAAATCACGGCTCCTGATTCCGTTCATGTGTCTGCAGCGTTGTGATTATTTTTGGACATTGGACATATTTTTGAGCGTTGTACCACACACCCCCAAACTGTAACCTGTGTCCCCTGAAGGCGTCCTCCCTCCTCTTACCCTCCTGTTCTCCCTCCCACAGAAGACTGTGACAGTAAAGGTGCTCTGAATGGAAAGGATGTAGGTGAGGAAGCACTGCTGACTTCTACTAACTGCTGCAGCATCCCATGTTTGTTGCGTCTGTGTGCTAATTCGTGCTTTCTTTTAGAGGCCAGGCTGCACTTGAGGTATTGATTTGTGCAGCTTTATTCATTTTGGGCTGATAAAACTTTTCCTGAACTCCACAGCTGGTGTCACTCTTCTGCATATTGCAGCTTTTTGTTTTTAAGAACTTAAAGTCCGAATGACTTTTACATGACTGCGCTCATGTGTTTTGTTTTTGTTTTGTACACTTGTTTTGGTTTAGATTCATTGTAAAATAATTGATCCACACAAAGAAAAACTTCAAATGTACTAAAATCAGATTTACAGAATATTTGAGCACATGACTCTGTGGTGTTTGTTTTATTGGCTCAGTTTTTCCCAGCATTGTACAGTACAGCAGTATAATCATCAGTGTGTCGAAAAGCCCCTAAAACTTTGTGGGAGGAGGCGTGGTATCTAAGTATATAAACATGAAAGATTTGTTTGCCAGTCCAGTCATTGTCCTGCTTTTCCATAACGTTGGGATGTGTGTCCATAGAGGACGCAGAGTCTTAGTTTTTGGGGACTCCTGGAAAAAGATACTGATATCAGTGTCACACCTTGAATAACACCTGTACAGTGGCCAACTGAGGTGGGGGTCCCCATCTTTGAGAAGGGGAACCAGAGAACATGTTTCAGCTACAGAGAATCACACTAGTTGATGTCCCACAGAAAGGTTTACTCCAAGGTTTTGGAGAGGAGGCTCTGGCCAATTGTAGAATGCCGGATTGAGGAGGAGCAGGGTGGTTTGTGCTCGGGCTGTTTTGGGTTTTTTGTTTTTTTGCATCTGTTTTCTTGTGGCCTGTGATCAAGGATACAAGCGGTTGAATTGGGTTTCCCTCAGAAGGTGCCCACTGACAGATGTCAGACACGCTGGAGTAGAGAGAGTGAGAGAGAGAGTGAGGGACTTCAGAGGGACTTCTCAGTAGAGTCTAGTCAGCCAAAGTGGTCTGGATATCTGGGCAGGGGTAGTTTATATTTTAAATGTTTTCTCGCCCCTCCCCATTGTGAGGAGACCCCAGAAGAGACCCAGAACTAAAATGGAGTAACTGTATATACCCTCTGGTCTGTGAACACCTCAGGCTCCCCCAGGAGGAGCTGGAGAGTGTTGGTACAGAGAGGGATGTCAGGGTCTCTGTCCTGAACCCAATTGGATTCAAATTGGGTTGAACTGGACTGTATCTCTAGAGCGTTGGTATTTGGTGCTTTATCAGTAAATGGACTGCAACACCTTTTTTTTTCCTGACTTGTCTTTAGAGCCTCTTGATGATTGTTGGTGCATATTGTGAGGCCTTTCTGCTGGCACGTGAAACTTATTAAAAAAAAGGTCTGTTCACATCTTTTTTTTGTTTTGATATCACTGACTTTTTTTCATCTTTTGTGTATATTGTTTGTTCATCACTAAGCAAAAACAATGAAGGAAAAGCTAAGTCGGGGAGATGAATGCTGTATCAAGCTACTGTCACTCATTTCTTTTCAGTGTTGAATCATGATTGGGAATTCTTCGAACATATTTTAACAAAACAGGATCCTGTTAAAATATGATGAGATCAGCAGGCTTTTTGTTCCGTAAACGGTGGCAGCCTCTAAGCTTTCCAGTGTCTTTGTGGCTTCTCGTTGTGGATCACAAGTGGCCTGTCCTTCATGCCAACTGTGCTCTCTTTGTGTTTCAACCTGAATGCAGACGCAGCATGCATGGCTTCAAAGCTTCAGCCGTTTTAACTATTTAAGCCAGTTGAATAAATGGTCTAATTTGAGCTGTAGTTTCTCCTAAGAGTAAGACAGCCCCTGCCTTCTGTGGCCATGCTTTCTCATGGGATTTTTATTCAGGTACCCTTACTGGTTTCTAACGCTGTTGTTCAGTGACTGTGTTGTGATGTTTTGTTTTGTTTTGTTTTTTTAGTCAGGCAGAAGGTGGGTTCTTATTTGAATTTATTCTATTGGTAATGTGTTCGTCTATAAACGTTTTTTCTTAAAAAGGTGTCAAATTGGCCGTTTGTGTATTCATGAAAAAGCCATAATCCATATCTTTTGTTTTCAAAATGTTTTTTTTTTTGTACATGTCTCAACCACAGCCAGCCTACGCAGAAGTTTCCGCCTCAGGAAAGACCGCCAGGGTGCGTCTGCAGAGGCAGAGGGCAATCAAACGGAGTTCCTGATTTACGAAGAAGTCACACGATATTTGCCGCGCCCTGGCGAGAGGCCCCGACTCATCGCACTGATAGGTTTGTGTGTGTGTGTGTGTGTGTGTGTGTGTGCGCGCGCTTTGGGACGGGACCAGCCATTCCTACCACAGAAGGCAGGACAATGTGGCCAGCTTACATAACGGTTGGCTCTGGTAATTGGTGTGTTCACAGGGTCATTAGGCGCCCGCATCACTGAACTCAAACAGAAGGTGATCGCTGAGAATCCTCGGCGGTACGGTTTGGCTGTGCCTCGTAAGTCCTTTTTTTGGCTCGTTTTCCAATAAAAACACTGGCAGGCCCTCATCGCATTCACAGGAGCTTCACTTTTACTTTAAAGTCACTATCAGTTGCAGTCAGAAACATTCACCCAAAGCATCTTTTTGTCCACCTCCTCTTCCTGCTTCCCCTCATCCACCTCCACTGAAGACACCACCCGAGCTAGGAAGAGTCATGAACGAGAGGGAGTGGAGTACCACTTTATCAGTAAAGCCGCTTTCGAGGCTGACATCCAGAATGGCAAGTGAGTATTAAAACCAAGTGAGGTGACCAAAGATGACTTTACACCAGTTTACCCGGAGTTTCATAAACGTTGGTCCACCGTTTGTTGTGTACAGATTAACCCCTTTGGATTGGTAACAGTGTTGCTTTGTTTCCGCAGGTTCATTGAATACGGGGAGTATAAGGAGAATCTGTACGGCACCAGTTTGGAGTCCATTCACAGTGTTTTGAATCAAAACAAAGTCTGTTTAGTGGACGTGCAGCCAGAGGTTGGTAACAGACATGAACACGGCCAGTCCAGTGCATTCTTTTCTTACCATTGAATGTGATTCAGCTCTTACATCTGTAGTCAGGGCTGTTTTCATGGAAAGACAGAGATTTTTAAGAAGGTTCCATCTTGGATGTATTGACTTTTACATACTCACATTAGTTGCTTAAAAGAAATTTCTAATCAATTACACTAGTTTTACAGAAGCTTGTGTGGTGACAGCTCCACAGCATTTGTGTGTTTGTTGTTGCTGGGTGGTGTAATGAAAGCTACCTCATCAACCAGGCTCTGAAGACTCTTCGGACGGCCGACTTCAAGCCGTTTATCATCTTTGTGAGGCCTCGCATCGTTGATGGGCACAGAAAGCAGTTTGGCTCCTCCTCCTCACTCAGCGTTGGAATCACTGTGAGTCACATGACAATAACCACACAAAGCTTTACCCGTCCGCCATCTCTGCTTCACCGAACACTCCACTCACTGCCCCCCCCCTCCCTCTTATCTCATTAGGAGGACGATCTTCATGAAATGCAGCAGTCGGCGGAGCGGATGGACGAGAGCTACGGCCATTGGGTGGACTACGTCCTGCTGAAGGAGGACCCAGTCAGTGCCTTAGCAGAGCTGCAGATGGTACTGGAGAGCGTACAGACAGAGCCACAGTGGGTGCCTACATGCTGGGTGAGGCGCTAGCCCGCTGAGCCTCCTGTCAGGGGGGCAGAACAAACAGGCCCACCCCACGAGGACAAACCGTTGGATGTGCTGTGTAGCCTTTACACGTGTTCGCCATCCTAAAAACATTACCATCAAGAGAAACGTCAAAGCCTGTTGTAGACTGAGAGTGGCCCAAAAATACAGAACTGAAGTGGTAGGTTCTACGACTCTGACGCTAACGTGAAGTGCCATTCTAAATTTCCTGTGTGTACAACTTTAACTCAAGTCTGAAGAGAAATGTTTGAAATTAATTAAAAAATAAAGAGCCAGAAAAGATTAGGGGAACCATTTAATTATTGATTTTAGTTATGTAACAATTACAAACCATAAACAAAGAAAAGGAAAATATACAGATGTGGTTGTATCGTGTTAAAGAACACACAAGGCCTTTTACTTCCACAGTTTCTTGATGGACATGTTCTTCTCACTGTCCTTCTGCATGACCTGGTAAGAAGAACAAGGACGTGTTAACGAACAGGAAAACAGCATGACATCAAAGAATATACTGGAATTTTGTTTTCTTTTTTTCCTTCAATACTTTCAACTGACCTTTGCCACAGCCATCTCAAAGTCCTCCTGGGTGACGTGAACTCTCCTTTCTCTCAGCGCATACATCCCTGCCTCTGTGCAGACTCCCTGTCAGACAAAAATCGGCTCATTTCAATTAGGCGCACCACTACCTTACAGCTGAAAGCTTCCATTTGATCGACCAAGTCTCACCTTAACCTCAGCTCCAGAGGCTCCAGGCATCAGCTCTGCGATCTTCCTCAGATTAATGCCACGCGTCAGGTTCATCTTCCTGGAATGGATCTTCAGGATGTCCAGACGGGCCTGTTGGCACACAGTTATACACCCATTAAAGTGGATTATAAGACAGATTTAGGAATGTGTAGTAATTAGTTTAGAGTAGCAAGCATGATGCAGTGATTTATGACCTCTTCATTGGGAGGGGGGAACTCGATCTTCCTGTCAATCCTTCCCGGTCTGAGCAGAGCTGAGTCCAAGATGTCGATACGGTTGGTGGCCATGATGACCTGCAGAAAAAAGCAGCGCATGTGTATTTTCTAAACGTTCATGGGCAGCTTGACCTGTAAAGTATGTAACGTAACAGGTAAATAAATAGAAACAAATAAACTGTGGGGTTAAAACAAGTTTACGTCCCTGTGCATTTCATTTAAACAGTTTGATCTTGATTCACAAATGAACAGATGACGCTGGCAGAGTGTACTTCGGTAAACTTCTGAACTAGCCACTTAGGTTTTCTTCAGCGTTGTAAACCAAACAAACAAACATCTGGGATACCTTAATGTTTTTTGTTGCCTCGAAGCCGTCCAGCTGATTGAGCAGCTCCAGCATTGTCCTCTGCACCTCGCTGTCCCCGCCTGAGCCGCCTTCCAGGCGAGAGGACCCGATGGAGTCGATCTCGTCCATGAAGATGATGGAGGGAGCGTGCTCTCTCGCCATGACGAACAGCTCACGCACCATACGAGCGCCTGAGGCACCACAAGGGGACGTTGAGGTTTCACAGCCAGAGCTATGACGCAATCTCATTAAAAACAACCACAAAAAAACTCACCCTCTCCGATGAATTTCTGCACCAGTTCAGAGCCGGACACCCTGATGAAGGTACAGTCAGTGTGATGGGCCACGGCTCTAGCCAACAAGGTCTTCCCTGTGCCTGGTGGACCGTAGAGCAGCACACCCTGCAAGCAAAAAGGAAAACACAATCGTGTGACATGCTGTGGCCAAAGAATTACACAACCAAAGTTAAACGTGGTATCTTCTGCATTCGAAAACAGCTGTATCTTTGCTATGGAGTATAGACTTTACAGTTCAGGTAATGGCCAAATTGTCTGAAATCCCCCACCTTCGGCTGTGCTATTCCCAAAGCCTCGAAAAGCTCCGGGTGTTTGACGGGCAGCTCAATCACTTCTTTGATCTCCTTGATCTGCTTATCCAGTCCTCCGATCATTTCGTATGTGGAGTCGGGCACCTTCTCCACCATCATGAGGGATACCAGGGGGTCCACCTTGTTGGGCAGGATCTTATGCAGGGTGTAGCTGTCGTTGCGTAGAGCCACGCGGCAATTTGGAGTCACCTAATTCAGAAAAAGGAGCATTCCTAAACAATTCTGTCTCCTGCTTAAACCGTGATTGTAGTAAATAAAAATACTCACATCATTAATATCGATGTTCTTATCCACGTCCACGACAAACTTTCCCTCTGGGTGCACCTATATTGATAGAAAAGCAACTTAATCCAAACAGCGGGACAAACCAAACTAGCATGTTGAACAGTGCGTCACTGCAACATACCTTAACCAGCACCTTCTTTTTGTCCATAACCCTAACCACCTCTCCCACATAAGATCCCTGCTCCTGCAGCAGCTGCAGCTCCTCCCGAAGGAGACGCACTGAGGGACAAAAGAACAACTTGAGGGTTTTTATTCAGGTTTGGGAAGGGAAGAGAACATTAACAGCACGAACACTATACCTTTAGCATTGAGCTCATTTCTCTGTGCCTGCAGACGCCTGAGATTCTGGCCCTTTTCATTCACTGTCAACTGTTAGAAAGAGGGGCAAAAAAGTAGATTAGAATTAATTAGGCAGCGAAACACAATGTGTGTCATAATGGCATTTATTTGATTCCTCACCTGCAACTCCTCTATTTTTGACAAGTAATACTGGCGGAGGCCTGTTCCACCTTTACTCTCCCCCATCTCCATCTATTAAAGGAAACTCAGCCAACTCAGAAACATTGCCACTATAATCACAGGCAAATTAAGATGACATTCACAACATATTGATGTAGAATTACTGTTTTTCTTAAATACACTTATTAGATGTCGGTTTCAGTCAGGTCTGCTACAAACATTCACTTGTATAATTTATTAGTTAAACTGCCATTGGGGGAATTACATCATAAACTGTGTATGTACTGTTTATTCCTTGACTACCTTTTTTCAAAATAGAAAAAAAAATCTAATAACACCATTCTCACATTTGTTTAAAGTTAAAAAAAACAACAAATAGAGAGCATGAATTCGTCGGTTAATAAACTCTAACATGTCAGAGATAGATTTTGCTCCGAACCCATGTTTTAGTGTTTTTTTTTGTGAAGTAAGGCCATCACTTTAACGATGGTTGCCGTCAGTTAGCATTAGCCAAGACACCACTAAAGCTCGGTAAATTCCCCAAAATATCAAAATCGACGTAAAAACATTAAAGATTGTTACGGTGAAAATAAAAACAGACGAACAGCAAGGGAAATAAGCCGCCACTCTGGTATCAAAATTAGCTCAAGCCAACTGAACGGTTTGTGTACTTGACAGAAACGGTTAGCTCCTTAGCTAGGTTAGCTACAATGAGACAGCAAACCGGCAGCACTCAACACATTCATTGTTGTGCATTAACTATCACGGATTAGGTTTGACCACAAGGGCTGACCCGTTCCGGCTTACAACTGCTTTACGTGCGCTATTTCCACCGGACAACATCAAAACCTTCCCTTGCTTCTAAGACCATAGAAAAAAAGACTACAAAAGTGAAGGAAATACACCTACATGATCAACACCGTCCACCTCCATCTTGAAATTTCTGCATCCGTTTCAGAACATACACGTTTCCGGTGGCAATCTTTGAGTTCACTTTCCAGTTTCTAAGCAAACATCGCCCCCTACATTCCCCTTGTCATCGACAGTGTGAATTCTCCAGACCTGCAAAATGCCAACACTCTGTTTTAGTGAGATACAAACACTGGTGAGATGATCCTGTTAATTCCAATGTCTGCAGTATGGTTTACTTAGTTTCCCACCCAAAGCTTCAGCATCGTGGTATACTTTTTATATTTACTAAATGTAAAAGGGTTTCTGCTAAGCATGCATGCTCCTAGATTTATAGACCCAATGTTTGCACACACATAATGTAAAATATTGTCCCTGCCCGTCATTTTTCCACTGCTGTTTGACTTGGTTCGTATTTGAGGAGTGGTGTATTCAGTAAATCCAGACAGACCTGTTGAAACAACAGCCCCGCAGGAGCACGTCATCCGTGACCAGCCCAAACATGCACAGCACCTCTGGGAACAGCAGAAGCTGGGCAAAACCCCACCGCAATCAAAACAAAGGAGCATATTCAATTCAAAGTGGATTCACAGTTGTAATTTAGTCTGTATTAAAGCATAGTATGCTAAATGGTTGTAAGTACATTTATTGTAAAAAAAAAAAAAAAAAAATCAGGTAAAAAAGATAAAGGCTTTTGAACAATAAACAACATGCAAACATCTTACAAAAAGTTGTATAAAAATACTTGTACACAACAATTTTCATATTCATCTTCACAAAACAAGTTTTAGCAAATGAATAAGGAATGTTTTGCAACCTTGTCAAACAAAAGCTTACTAAAGGAGCACTTCAATTAAAATGTTTTACAGCATTTTCTCTGGTACTTTGACACTACAGCTGCATTCATATTCATCCATCAATATCAATTAATCTGCCTGAAGGCATGAATCTCCTCATTCCACAACAAAATTACTGTTCTTCTTCCTGGTGTTAAAACAAAGAAACAGACCAATAGTATATTAAAATAGCATGTAAACATTCAACAAGTATTAAAAAAGAGCTGATTGAGAACAGCTGGATAGTGGAGGAATTCAATCTTTTGAAAGAAAGAAGGGATCGAAAGCATTTCTTCTCTCCGATATAGCAAATATTTACATCAACTGGTAAAGTCCCCCCACTAAACAAAACCAACACCTAATATTGTAAAATTATTCTTATAAAATTATTTCAATTTCAATTTTAAATAAGTAAAATTCTTAGTTTAAATGTCTGATTGTATAAAGATATACATAGATGTGGGATAAAATTCAAAATCTATCATACTTTTCACCAACACACTAATCCCTGTCCTTATATGAAAGTTATGGCTTGTAAAAATGAAAGCAAATAGAGAACATTAGAAAACAGCACACAGCTGGATGGTGGAAACACCTTAAAAGCACCACAGCTTGACAGAATTCAGCTACTTGTACCATTAAAAGACAAAAAAAGAACAAGCAAAACAAGGCAACAATCATTCAAATAGGCTCAAAATGGCAGGCAAAGAATGGCAAACATTTTATCAAGAACAAGGAAATCATCACTTTGGTCCCATAAAAAGAATAAAATCAGAATGTGATGATGGCTTTGTGATTATTTCAACTGCAGTATTAGCTCGTTTCTTTCCAGTTCAGTCGGTAATCTTTGAGAAGTAAACAAAACTGGCTGTGACTCCATCAGAATCCATCTTTAGGTGAGTCGGATACCCAGCACTTGCTCCAGCTCCTGTCTTCTCTGCTGCACCTGTAACAGAGAAAAAGTGGTGGCAGTGTGCATTAGATACATTCAAATTCAAATAGCAAAGGCCTGAAACTAAACATTTATACTGTGCAGTGGCTTAACCCCTATTGGGACTCACTTTGGAGTAAACGTATCGGCCCACTGCCTCTGGCACCCAGGGAGCCTGATAGAACTCCGCTTTCCTCTCCTCCTCCGGGTTTCCGCTCACATCCGTCATCAGCTGTTGAGGAATAAATGCATCACTGAACAGAATAATCCCCTTTCTTCACTGGTGGGGACACAGTTTCATCACCCGATGTCAAGATACACGACATGAGCTTTGAGACAGACATTTTTATTTTTTGTTTTTCAGTGACATTACTTACTACAATACCATTAACTTACCCCAAAAAGTAAAAAAAAAAAAAACATTTTTTTTACAAAAGAAGATAAATGAAACAACAATATGATCAGCACAAAAAACAGCGGGCTTGATGGTTTTTAGAAAAATAAATACAGAAAAGTCTCTTTGGAAGATTGATTGGTGATGGCTGGGGGTGTCTGGGTTTAGTATAAACATGTGTTCGTATCATATCTCTATGATGGGGATTATTACAATAGTGAGGATAAACTGTTGAGCAGCTGGAATCTTAACCCAGCAGTGGTAAACAAGTCTCTATCTAAACCTCTACATTTTTTTGTAGATTTGTGTTGATTTTCTAAATAGACCGTTTTTTCCCATACGAGCGGCAGGACCAGACATTTACCTTCAGATCTCTGCACTGAGACTTTAACCAGTCCTGGATGAACTCCTGTGGATTATTGCTGAAGCTCAGCATGAAGTCTCTCTCCGTCTTCAACTGGTTAATGTACTCAATTGTTTCATGAATCTGAAGTGGGGGGGGGACGAAGAGAAGATTATTTGACAGTAATATTTGAAAAAGAGTTTAAGATCACTGCCATTTAAGGCCCGACCTTCATCTCAAGAGCAGCTATTTCCTGTTGGTTGGTGGTGGAGGACAGGAAGCTGTTCATCTGGCCCTTCAGAGGGTCGTCCACCTCCACGTCAATATCGTAACAAGCCGTCTTCTTCTGATCTGTGGGGTCCACGCTGCTCGAGAAAAACACAAAAAGGATGAGATGCTGTATGCTGCTGACCTGGATGTGTCATCTATTATTCATGAGGAGAATTAAAATTTGTGACAGAGCAATCAGAACCACATCCCAGACCTGATAATGTGATTGATGATAATGGGGTCAGGGTGCTGCAGCAGGCCTGCCAGCTTCATGGGAATCTCAGAAAACCTCATGCGGGTACAGCCGAAGATCTGAGCAGCATTTGGTTAGAAAACAAAGCAAGTTGGACACCCAAAGGGTAACAGCTTTCTTTTTGTTTCACACCCACAAATTACCTGTCTAAAATAGCGGTTGCAGCTGATGTACTCCTTCTCATGGCCATCCTGCAGCTTGTTGTTCTTGATGTAGAGCCAGAGAGCTTGCATGATGCTGGCTCGAGTCTGAGTGTGCACACCCAGGAGACGAGCCAAGCGTGGGTCCAGTTTGTACTGAGGGGGCTGAAAGGGGAGAAGAAACACAGGGACAAAGCAAAAGTAAGAAACTCAAATTTGGGAGAACAAGTAAGTTTGAGAATATAATACAGAATAGGCTTTACCTGGTGGTCGAGCATAAGCAGAAGAGTGCATTTAACATTCACATCCCCCGGCCTTTTGACCTGGAAACCATCTGTTTCTTGAGTGGTGGGCATTCTGTGCCACTGGAACAGTAAAAAGAAAGTACAGAAATCAGTCTGAGCTGGTCTTTTTTATTCTGTCCTATAAAGGCTAATTGACACTAAAATAAAAAAAATCAGATTTTATGCGCATGCTTACTTGCATTATGCATCCATTAGTAAATAGATAAAACTAAATGGCCCCAGTTTCATTAACTCTTGCGGCCCTTGAGCATCTATTGCAGTTAATGACTGCGTTGAGCAATGGGGCCGACTTTTTGCTTCGTTACATTAAAAAATATGAAAGAACACGGCGGAAAATAATTGAATCCAGATTTAAACTGTGGAATGAGAAAAGTGGACTCTGGCTGCTGAAGCAGCTTCTATCTCAATGTCTTTAGTGTCAGTGAGTTTCCAACTTTTGAGGCGGTTGCATCCGCAGCTTTATCACGTCGTACCTCTACTAAGTGATTGTCCGGTCCGTACAGCTCCTTATCGAGCTCAATCACAAGGCTTTTGAAAAAGGATGAGAACTTCCTCTTCTGCTTGCCGGGCTGCAAACACAGAGAGCACGAAAGCATGTGAGAAGAAGGCAGGGAAAGATTCCCATAAGTGCTTTCTTACTGTGTGGTGTCAGTCTGCAGCTGCATTGTTTAGCTCTGACCACATTGGGGGTTAGGAACCAAACTGTTGAGTAGAAAAAGCTGTTGCACCCCCACCCTCTACATTGCTCTGTCAAAGTCTGTTTGCTCAACGTGACCCCTTTCACTCCTTGCTCGACAGCCCTTTTCTTTCTCTGTTACTCCATGCAGTGCTCCTACGCTCGCCTAAACCAATGAGCAAGAGGAGAAACATTAACAGAAAAAAGTGCCTCTCCTCTGGCCCCAGATGACACAACATATTGAGCTGGAATTGATGGAGGGAGGGGAGGCATGTCAGCTCGTGGTATGAAACGGCCAGTGGTTTCAATTCTGCATTTCAGCAGTGTGTGCGTGTGTGTGTGTGTGCGTGCGTGTTAGAAGTTGTGCAGTGAGATGGGGAAAGCTGTAAACACCCATCTGGCTGAATGGTCGGAGCCAAGGACCGAGGCCAACCTAAATTTTCAGACTCTGAAACTGAAAAACGTCAGAACGTGAATGCCGAGTTATTCACTTACTTCCTCCAAGAGTTTTCCTTCCACTCTCAGCTCCCAAGAGGACACTTTCTCAGCCTCCTCTCCCTCAGGCTTGCTGGGAGTGTAAGTGTTGGAAATATAGATCCTCAGCTTGCGCTTTTGCTGTGTGATAAGAAGAAAGAAGGAAAGGCATATTCTAGGTTGAGCTATACAGAAACATCCATCAAGGAATGGTTTCCTTCTTTGTCAGCTGTGTTCAGCCGTTTGGGGTTGTTTCGTAAAGTCTTGATGTCCATAAGTAGAGTAAGGGTCATCATGTTGAGACCAGGTTCTTACAGTCCTGGTGTCCTGAATACGAACATTTCCAAGAAGTTAATGTAACAAAACAACCCACCTTCTTTGCTTTGAACTGACTCCTCATTTGAGAGGGGAAAAAATGCTCCATTTGTTTGATTGTTATCAACTTTAAAGTTGGCATTTGGTACTTGAAATGCTAACAATTGCATCAACTGCATGCGTCTGTCTGCCAAACAAATTCATTCAAACTGAACTTTTTCTTTTTTTCTTTAATCCCATTAAAACTATGCTTTTGACTGCTTAAAGCGAAAACTTATCTTTCAACGTCCATTTAACCCAAGTATGTAATTGTAAAATAGCTCTTATTTTACTCTGTATTTGCCATAAACAGACGTTTAAAAAACGTCAGAGCTTGGTGCTGAACCTCCAGAAGTGGCTGGAGTTTCAGCATCAGACGGACATATCCACAGTTTCAAATGCACTTGGTGTGCCAACTGTTTAATGCCTTAACTGTTTCATGTAGATACAAAGTATGCCAGCGTTCAGGAGGAAGACATACCATAATGGGTTTCTTGATGGCCTCCTGAATCTCCATGCGCTTTCGGGCAATGGTCTGATCCAGTTTCCTCTCAAAGGCCAGTAGGTCCATATAGGCCTGAGACTCTGGAACCAGATCCCTGATCTAAAGACCCACAGAATGTTGAGCACCGATTAGCGACAAACTGCTGTAACTGACTGCTTAAAGGACTCTGGGGCACAGAAATCACTCACCCTCTGTGGCAGAACCTTGTCGGCCATCTTGCGTCTCTTTGGTCTAGAACACACAAAACACATTGAGATGAAGGATCCACAGCACTGAGGCAACACGAACTGAAGACATAAACGGTCGTCTCTAATTCACAGCAAAGCCCATTTCTAAGAATATCACAGCCTGAAACAGGGCCCCGCTGTGTTGTGCCTCATCATTTCTAACTCAACCAATTTGTGAGGAACGTACACAGACACATGATCCTAAATTAACTGAAACACAATATTTGATTATCAATCATTTGTCGACAACTTCGTAGTGCAATAGCACAATCCTGGTCAATATTAACTTTATTAAATCAACTGAAAGTCTTCCTGAGGTTTCCACTTATTGCTGTCAGGGACAGCACAAAAGACATGTTGTTTCTTTAATTTAATTATACAGTTATGAATTCATTCCCGGGTGCTTTAATGATAAATTGGGATGGGTTTGAGCACTGTGGCTCAGCATTCCTCCTACTAGGAATTCTGTTATAAAATAAACCTTACAACACAACAGACTCATTGTGGGCAAGCATGCTACATGGAGAAGTGTGGCATCAATGCGCAGTTTGAAGTTAGGACATAAATTAATAAAAGTACCCACTCATGTCTGCTGCTATGAAAGCTAAAACCAGTCATGAGATACTGGTATCCTCGTGTCTGTGTGGGCTGAGCTGAACATAAAGCTGAGGCTATTTTGAATTAATTTCCCCCCCCTCAGCCTCAGCATTTTCCTCGGGCCTCTCACAAACAGTTACCCTCGTCTCAGGCCTCCCAGTGCCTCCTGCTGCTGTTGCTGCTGATGGAGAAACCGCTTCCTTGAAGGATCCATGTTAGGGGGTCCCATGCCTGGCCTCATGGCAATGTTACCACCACCATAAGAAGGACCGGGCAGCTGACCCCCCATTGGCCCCATGGGTCCCCCCACTCTGTTGGGTGGCATCCCGAGGCGCTAGAGGAAAGGAGGGACAAGAGAGATTTAAATTCAGGCTAACAGAAATTTGCAGAAAGCAATATCCCCCGGAACGTCTCTGACGACTTCCTTCTGTAAACATACTTATGTTCCATCTATTTCTTTGAAATTCTTTTAAGAAATCGTGATAATCCCAACTGGTTTTGATTTCATACCACCATTAACTTAAAAAAAAGTATAATTGAATTAATCCATGATAAATTATGGGACAAACCAAGGAACATGAGGATTTTTTTGTTCTAATAGTAAGCCCCCATAACTGCAGAGGAACAAATTCATGTGATTTTTTTCAGGCCACAAATAAGTTAAACCAAGAAAATGGTTTTGATAACTCAAACATACTTTATGTGATCGAAAAAGTCTATTCATTTTAGAAGTTGCAGGAGAGCCATAAGAAATGTTTCAGAAGTTATATTTTCTTTTGTTTTATTGCGCTTAATCTGATCCAAACAGTGCTTGTTTGTTATCCAAATCGTGGTCCACAGGAACCTAAACAATTTGTGTGAATCTGCCAGTTGCCTGGTTAGTCTGGTCTCTCCTTCAGAAACATGACTTGTCTGAAGTCTGGAGGCTCAAACTGCCAAAGAACAGACATGTCAGCAGCAAACAACCACATGAAGCTGCAGATGGTGGCAAGCCTGGGATAATGTATGCAGGCTTGCCCCCGGGCAGATGGTCCTAATGATAAACTTACTTTTGTTTTCACTAACTGACAAGAGGCCGGGGGCAACCACGTGACTTTCCCGTTCATACTTGAACAGGACATATTTGTGTCGACTTACCTCTAAGATATTTTCGATAAATAAAAAAAGGCACACCGAGATATACATGTACTAATGACATATTTAAATGTTATACTCAATTTTCTGACGGCAGGAACTAAGAACAGAGCCTTTTCACGGGCGGAAGTAGCGCCCACGGGTGATATTTGAACAGTTACAAAGTTGAGCGCAATTTTTCTAGAAGCCCCCCTAAAGCGGTTTATTCTCCCTTGCAGAATTGTAAGCTACCATAAACTTAAAAGACAAACACACACACACACATGACTTTACCGTCATGAACAGGGGTCCTACCTGGGGGTACTGGGGGGCGTTGCTCATGCTCCGGGGGTAACCCGCGGGAGGCTGCGGCATACCGGGCATCCTCATGCCCGCGGAGTGACCAACACTCATGTGGCTCACATTTGGACTCATCTGTGGACCCGTGAAGCCCCCTCTCGATGCCATCTTCCAGATCCACAAGTGGTTGCAACTGAAGGGAAACTTCAAACGAATTCTAGTCCAGATAAAAGTCTCGAGGGCTTCTTAAATCTCCCGGAACAACCAGACGGAGGCTCGCGCGAACCGCCTTTCCTCTGGCTGAGGTCTGACTGCTTTGACAGCGAGAGCACTGTCAACAAAAAGCTAGCTAACGTTAGCTCGCTTCCGACCGTTGCAAGTTCCGGGATTTTCTTCTACCTTGTAACTGCGGGTTTTCTTGACACCGAGCGGTGACTGTCGTTTCTCATCTCCCGCCCGTATCTCTGCTACAGGAATAACTAAGTAGCACCTACTTCACTGTTGTGCTGGGACGTTGGTACAAAATCTAACCCCTGACTAAGCACAAACTCTGTTTCTTAGAGCGAAATCAAGTTGTCTGAGTCGGGATCACTGCCCACACACACGCTATGCAAAATGACGCCTTCAATACCCTCGGAAATTCAGATGTTCGACATTTTTGAGCACCTATCTTGTTTGCATCCATCTCAAAAGTTTAAACCAGCTTGAGCACAAAAACAATATATTTTCATTTACTGTGGTTACATTCCTGTCGTTTTAAATGTCAATGCCGTTGCTTATCTACAAATACATATGTAAAACATGACATCTCTGTGCTTTGGTAGCCTACTCAAGCTCCCTCTCATTTTGCAATTTGCTGTTGTGACATGAGTTTCTACATCAAACCACTTCCCTCCAATAAGACAACAAGCAGAGGCCCAGAGCAGAAAAACCTGAAATATTCAGCAACAGAAAAATACAACATTGCATTAAAGAAACACATCTTTTGATTTTATTCAGCCGAAAGACATGGGGTCCGTTTGAGACTGAAATTATAGTATTTTATATCATTAGGGAAATTATACTATTACACATGAATTATCCTTAATATTCGTTTTCCATGTCACACACTTGAATTCTGTTTTTTGCATGCTGATTGTTAAGATAACAAATGCATTAGTTCCTCCTAATTGAGTTGGACTTTGAGTCTCAGATGTTGAACCACCCACCTGCTGCCTCCATATAATATACAGCTCCATTATAAGCCTTCACAACTATTTTCAAATCCCTTCCTCAGTGATGCTTTCTGGCTTCAGATAATGCATTAATAAGTTTTTGTGTGGTATTACAATACAGGTCTCTCTTTGAGGGTGGTCCATGTATAAACCTAAGCAAGAATACACCAATTTTTCCTGTTTTAAGTTTGTTCACATCAGCTATGTTTTCTGCTCTCATTTGCTGGCAAAAAGTTGTTGTTTTTCAGACTATAGACTAATTATTTGTTTGACTAAAATATTAAATTGGTTATAACAAATAATTCATTAGAAAAATAGTCTACATATAACCCATGACACCTGATGTTTAATCTAAATGACATGTTTAGGACAAATGATCTAGTGGTGAGATGCCATATTTTAGGAAAGGGACACATAGGTATGATAAGACACCAGATTTGTATAGCTTAAACTGGGTAATCCTGATATGAGTGCAACATTTCATCTAAAAAGAAATAAGAAAGAAAAACTGGCAACCACCTACTTCTCCAGTCCAGTTAAATGAGTATACAGTATTATCTGACTAACAGCACCTCCTGTTGGTCAGTATCTTATTATTTTCAGTGTCTGTTGTATGTTTAGATTAACAGAAAACCCTAAGACAGGTAACAAATCATTTATTACGATAGACAGATGAAACAAACTGAGCCATGATAGCAGCGATTCAACTATTAGAATATTTACACTATCACATCACACCAAGGACATATGTGATCCTTTACAATGTAAACACATGATACAAAGACTGACTTGAATGCTAGAAAACAAGTTGATCTATCCACCAAAAAGAAAAACCAAAAGTAACCTGCTTTCTGCAGAAAATACCTGCATGTACACGTAGAAGTTCAGTGACTGAGCATTAGGACAAGCTTCCACAGGTGAACAACAGACACAGCTGCCTGTGTTGTGGTTCAGCTGAAGAACCATGACCCTGACAGTGATTGTGAAAATAAAAGACAAACCATTAGAGATGATTGTCTCAGACATTATTTTTCTACAAATGAGATTTTAAAAAATGTGAGGAGATGTCAGCACACCTCGTCCTTTCTGTGTGCTGACGAAACAACAATAGTGTTTGTGCAGACCGTTGCACTCGCACAGCAGCCTCTGCTCAACCGATGAGTCTGTTCCACCAGTCTGCCTCTGCACAGCAAATCGTATGTGGTTATGCTCATCGAAAACAATCAACTAAGCAACAACAACAAAAAAAAAGTCTTGGAACAATGAGTCTGAGAATAGAAGTAAATCTGTCAAGTATAGCGTGGAAGTCGGGGGGCTGCTTTCACACAGCAGCAAACACCACGAATGTCACCTAGATCAGCAGCGTCCACCGCGTTGACAACGTAATGAACCGAAGCTGAAGTGCCATAGTTCTCCCTCCTGTGTGCCTCTGTGTGGTTTCTCACGCTTAACGGTGAAAGAATATGCATTTGCAGCCAGGTGCGTTACTGAGAGAAGGTCTCATCTTTCATCAACATGCGCGGGCTCTCCTGGTTGTCCATACGCCGTCTAGGGGCCATCATGCCTGTACAGGAACAAATGGCAGGGTGTCATTAATTGGCTAATTCTCAGTAGCAGGTTTTAGACTTCAAGTAGAATAATTGAGCAGTTTTTTTACACGGACAGGAAACTGCAGAGTGCATCAGTTTTCAGCACATCCATAAAAGTGTTTTAGCTTGAAAATCATGTGATCTGTTAAACAGGATTAAGAAATGCCAGTTGTCGGGTGTAAGAGGCACAGGAAGCTCGCAAACGCTTTCCTGTATCACGTAAATGCTGCGCTGTCTATCATCTTACAACCACTTCCATGTTGTATAGATGAGATAAAGTGATAATAAGCATGCAGGTCTCTAAGGGTCATGTGTGGCTTATTGCGGTGTAACCAAGATTTACAAAGGAAGGCTTGTTGTTACAAAAAGAAAATAGAGCTTACTGCTTTTATGCTTGAATGATTTGGATCTTCTTGGTGAGTTTGGGTTCTAAAGTGCAAGAATACAAAATAAATACTTTTTATGCAAAAAACCCCCAAAACAAATAGAATATAAAAAGAGTTCAATTACCTTTTCTGATTTTCTTTTCTTTGCTGTAAAAAAAAAAAGATTCCCAAAAAAAGAGGTCATAAATAATTCAGCTCTTAAATGAGATTGTTTTTTTATGAAGTGTTCTATTTGTAGCAGAGCATCACCTTTCTTTTCTGCCCCATAGGACCAGTCGTTGTCATTGACGTCATCATTGTCTTCTTGGTCACTTTCTGACTTGTTGGTGGCGTTGTTACCGGTGACTATTCTGCACGGAGAGACGGCAAAAGGCAAACTCTGACTCAGCTACGTTATCTCAAATTACAAATCTGACCATAAAGGTACTTATTGCTGACATACAGAACTACTGTTTGCTTTTGCAGCTACGTGACTGACTTTTGATCATGCACCAGTACATGAGAGGTGCATAGCCAGATAATCAGCTATAACAGTTTCTGCTTTACAATGATGTTAACAGGACGAGAAGAGGTGGACCAATTTACAGATCCAACCAAGAGTACGATAAACATTTAACATCTGAGATGATGCCAGTGATCCCTCCTTTGCTGTTTTCCTGCTATACCTGCGGTTGGCGATGCGACTGCTGTTGCGTCCCATCCCGAGGCATTTCTCCAGATGTGGAGCAAAGCGAGAAGCAGCAATGCTTCGACTGCAGTTGGGACATACACACTCTTTGTTTTTCCATTGGTTGTACACTTGGCCAAACACATCCAATCCAGGCTGGTCCACAATTTCTGGACATAGATATCAAGATGTTGAATAAAAATATTCTGCATTGCACACTGTGATAAGGCGAAATAATTATTTCATAAGGAAGACAGATTGTGTTCACCAAAGTCCCGCATGCTTTCTTGGTCCGTGTCGTCCAGGAAAAAATAGCCCTGCTTAACAGCTCGGTGGACCTCGAAGCAAAGTCCCAGACATGCGTCCTCCACCAGGTCAGACAGGATGTCCTGAGCTAGGGCCTGCAGGGGCGGGTAGAAGGTGCATGTGGTTACAACTGAGCGTGGGGGTCCAACAGGTCTGCAGCATCATGCCTGCAGATGTGATGTGAATTGTTTCCAGTGTGTTGTCACACCAGAGTCCTGTCCACTGTACCTCCAGCTTGCTGTTGTCCAGGCTGGACACTGAAACCTCCTCCATTTTCATTTGCCAGAACTACCAGATGAGCAGACGCCGCTGTGGTCATGCTGTAGGGCAGCATGCATGGGCCAAAACAGGGCTGCGGCAGGACGGAACGCACAGTTAGCAACACGGTGGCACCAGAAATCCCCATCAAAACAATGGAAGCCCATCAGGCTGCGCTCGGCTTTTGACGCAGGGCACTTACAACTGCACGGTGAGCGCGGAGTCCGGGAGCCACTTCCCACGATTCCAACCTGCGCCCCCCCAAAAAAACAAAAAAACTTCGTGTTGACAAGTGGGCACCCACGACGTTTAGTTCACCGGCCCGCCGCTTCTCGGAGAATTACAATTCAATGAAAGTAGCTTAGCTGGAACCGTGAAGGAGACAAAGAGCGGGGCTATGAATAGGCTCCTGCCGGAGGAGGAGGGGGGGGGGGGGGTAACAGGAGAGGCTGCTCCCCCAGCCCCACGGCAGCGCCTCCACGGCAAGTCCCACCACCGACCGGTCGTGAAACACGCCGTGTTCGCCGGCTCTACGCGGTTATCGAGTCGCTTTGCGGCTGAGGGAAGAGCTCACAGAAGCGAGGCTGCTCGTCCCGAGCCAAACACCGCAGCTGCACTGCGGCTGCCCGACCGCCCAACGGCCCCCAAACACCCCCCACCCCTCCCCACGGAGGAAAAAAAACACACCTGTACCCCGACACGAAGCTCACCTGCGTGGAACACGCCTGCCGCGGCTTCGCCAATCCCTTAATTGAGTTTATTTACCGATTTCGGCAGGCATCCATCTTTGCATCACGGAGGGCAGACGGGAGCAATCGATCGCCGATCGGCTTTCCACGACGCGCCTCCTCTGTGCCCCACCGCCCCGCGGCCCGCCCCCGGTCCGGCCGGCAGCTCCCACGCCGCTCCCCGAGTGTTTTCATCCACCAGAGCATGCGACTGCGAGAGTTTCCACATGCAAGCCACGGGGTTAACGTCTCTGCGTTTGGCTTTTCAACCCATTGCCATAACCGGTTCAACTCTATCAGCCGACACGAACAACAACTGTAACTGGAGGAAAAAAGTTTATTAGAAACAACCCCCCCCACACACAGAAAAAAAAATCCCCAGGAAGAATAGGAAAAGTGATCGTTGACACACAAAAAAGCCTGCTGTGACTTTGTCATGGTGATTTCACCGGGAGGCCACTTCATGTGCAAAACCCAAGTCTGAACAGAGGGACAATGCAGCTCTCCTCGTGTCAGTGGGTTTGAGTGGCGCCTCTTGGAATAATTTGATTCCCCCACTTGGGTCATCTGTTTTTATGATACACTGTGGTCATTTGAAAAAGTTACCACGCATGCATGTCATTGGGGGATGAAGCACCTTCCTGGATCCTGCGTTCAGACAATGGCTGTACTCTGACCACAGGAACCTTTTCCAGGAACCCGGGGTCTCTGAGGGCATCCTTTCTCTGACCGCCTCCATTTCCACCGCAGGCTCCACGCTGTGAACAGGTTTTTACACTGGTAGAGAGGTAGCGCCGTTACGGTTAATCGCCACAATCAACATGTTGTAGCTGTAAAGTGCGTTTTGGGTTTGTCGTTTCTCCTTTGACACAGTCAATCTACAGACCAGAGCATATCGCTGAGTTTCAGTATTTGCTCTGTAAGTTTGATTCAATTTTAAAGTTCAATGAAAATGGAGTTCTGCGTCGCTAGCGCTTCCCATCTCATCCCCATCTAAAAAAGCTTGAAAATGTCGTCGTCATCCTCCTCTTCTTCTTCGTTATCCTCCTGGTCCTCCTCCTGTAGATAAGCAGTTCATTCTCAATGCTGGCTGTACAGAATCGAAAATGTAGATTTCTTTTTCAAACACAGGTCATTAATGATCATGAACCTTATCAAAGTCCAAAACGTGTAAATCTTCATCACTGCTGCTATCGCAGACCACCATGTCTTCATCATCCGAGTCCTGTGTGACAAAACAAGTAACAACTTATTGTGCCTTTTTCTGAGTGCCTGAAATGTCTGACATACTGCGATAGTAAAGCAGTTCCCCAAATCCCCTAATCTAGATATTCAAGTAAAAAAACAGTTTCAGGTGCAAACTGAAGCCGTTTTGTTTAAAATATTCGCTCACTTTGAACTCGATGCCTGCAACCATCTAAAATGAATTAAATGTTTTAACATAATTGTGCCAGCAGATTATTACCAACTCCGTTATTTGTTCAGTGAACTGCATTGAATAACATTTAAAAATATTGTATTTATTTGTTTAGCAACTTTGGAAAAAATTATATATATAGAGACCGATTTACTCTGGGAACAGATTGCAAATGTAGCAATTAATCATTTTGATTACTTTGTAAAAAATGTTTCTTTGTACATAAATGAGACAGTAAAATTCAAACTGTGGCAGAAGTCAAACTTACTGATGGTTGGCTCGGATGCAGAGATTTCCCGTTCGTTGAAGACATCCACGTCGGTCTGTCATCAAGGAATTTAGATTTCTGAAAAGTCAAGTTTATCAGTGTTAATTTAATCATGAAAAAAAATTCCAAAAGAATGTGAAGGGGACATTTGATGAGCTTACGTGAGGGTTACACTTGCGATATTTCTCCTGCTCTTCTGATGTCAGCGTCTACACAAAGAAGGAAATTATGTATAACTTTACCTTCACAAAGCCCAGAGAACATGTTTTAATGTGAAATTCAATGTTCCATCACCTCAAACCACTTCTTCAGCTCCACAGCGTATTTTTGCATCTTTAGATTGACTTTAGCTTTTAAAAGTTCCTTCTCCTTGGGAGAAATGTTATGCCACATTTTGTTTGCCTGCACAAACCGGTCCTGCTGAACTGGGACCGTGTCCTTCAGAAGTTCCATCGTCTCTTTAAGGAAAACATTATTAACACCTCTGTAAAACAGTAAACAAAAACAGAGAGAGGGACCATTAGATTTGTTTACAGAGACACTGGATCCTTTCTGGAGCATATCTGACGTTTAAAAGTCACACTCACCTACAGGGCATCCTGGGCTCAGTTTTCCTTTTTTTCGTCTGTATCCGTGACTGTCAAATGATGTAGAAAGGGTGTTAATCCAAAGTATCTTTTGTCTTACTTTAAAATGACAAAGTATCATCCTCTGTTTCCTTTTCTTTTAGTTTGTTTCACAGTGACTCATAACTCTAAATGTCAGTATGAGCATTACATGAACAAGTAAAACAACAAACTCAACACCATTTCAGGCCAAAGCAAAAGTGTAAGGGTTGATAGGAACATCCACAGCTTGACGTGTTGGCCTATAAGACATCTAAGAATGGACTCGGTGATGACTGAGGAGCTATTTGGAGCTGAATCCCAGTGATTAATACAATAGTGGAGTTGCTTTTCCTCCTCTCAGAGAGCCTGAGTTGCTGCTGTCGGTGTACACCGATCCATTTCTTAAGCTGTTGATGGCTGATTTCAGTTACTTGGTAATCACTTTAATGACTTCTATGAGGCGATGAACTCGCTGACAATTCAAACAACTCATTAGCAAAAGCATCACGATACTCAAGACTCACCGTCTTCCTCTTCATTTTTATTCTCTTGAGGATCTTCTGCTGCGTCACCTCATCAAACCTCTGTGAAACACATGAACACTGTCAAGCAAAGCCTTGGGGATTTACCCAGTCCAGGACTCATAGCTTACCTTGAGATATTCCTCCAGCTTGATAATGTACTCTTTCTTACTCTGAAATGTGCAGAAATTCAGTTGAAAAAATGGTCTTCTATCACCTACACTTGTCATGTATGAACACACGGCGTTTGTGAGCGCAGGCCTTACCTCTGTGCAGCGAGCTCTGTACTCTGTCCTCTCCATTTCGCTCAGATTTCGCCAGCGGTTTGCCAGCCAACCAAAAAAACCTTTTCCTGGCTTATGTATAGAGGCTTCGGATATCTCTTTGCAGAAGAGGGCTAAACTATTCCTAAAGACAAGAAGGCAAAGTCCTTAAGACAGAGAGTCTGAATTTGGACTCACAGGTGGTCCCTGGGGAGACCTAAATGGTGCGTTCGCCTTACAAAATTGGCCTTGGAGGCAGATCATCATCTTCAGTACCGTCGTCATGGAGCTCCTGCGATGTGAGAGGACCACAAAAGAGTGTGTGTCATTAAAGTTGAACATAAAGACGGCTCTGCTAACCATGCAGATGTTGCACAGCAGTTCATGAGCCAGCCGCTAAAGCCACTTTCTAATGCACTCTCCTTCCGTCTCTTTTTTCTTGGGACTGAGCGCTGAGATTTATCATATTTTTGCTGAAACAAAAAGTATTTTCTTCACAATTAATTCACACACGTCAAATGACATTCGAATTAAGTGTTGGCTACCAGAATTCCTGGATCCTTCTCTTGGATTCTTTAGTCACAAGTTTATAGTTCTTTTCATACTTGGCATGTGAACGAGACAGAATGTTTTTACTGTTCACAGCTTGATGATGAGAAATTAGCATTTTTAAATATCAGCCTCAAAGAGGCTGCACCTTTTTTTCGTCTGGAAGCTGACTGAACCTTTTACAATTCAATCTTAACAGCGCTGTCATCGGCATACGAAGGAAGTCCTTTTTCCCCTGGGATGAGATGTTTTTTCTTTAGGAACTCCGGATGAATCTCCAGTACAATTAAGGGACAATGAAGAAAAAAGGCTTTCTGTAAATTGACAAAATTAAATATTTGACCTTATCTGAGACCTCTCCTATGCAACCTATCTGAATGTTTGATGGTCAGCGTTTGCATAAATTCATCGGATGAGTCTGAAGATGACTTGATGAGAAGTTCAGCATCCTCACTTAATTTCTCTTTGAATTAATGAAGTATATCTATTTATCCTCACTTACCTGTGCTGAAATTACTTCTTCAGCTTGAGCAATTAGCTCAGGCAGGCTACGAATCTTGCTCATCTAATCAACAAAAAACAAAGACAATAATTTAAGTAATTTCAGGCACACCTATTCACTAAAACAAGCGTGTACTGTTAGTAGCAGGAAAGATGATACAGTCAAAATCAGGATTACATGAGTCATTCCTTATATCTCCCTAAACATTATTGGTTATAGATGTACTGTGATTATAGCAGGAATTTCTCATTTTTCTGGTCGGTGGCATAAAACAGAGGTCACCTTCTTCAAAATGCAGGTCCACTTTTCTTGGCATTGCTCCGGGGAATATGGTGGAAATGCCACTTTTGTCCAGTCTACAACTTTCAGCCCTTTGTGATAGGAGAACCTCCTAGCTTCCGTAGGGATGACAGCTTTCAGTGCCTCAAGAAGCTTCAGGAGGTCTTCCTGGGTCCATTCTTCACAGCACAGGAGGGACAGTCAATGTGTGAACAACAACATAAGAAGCAAGAAACACCTATGCTCGGCGGGACGGAACCCCAAAAACTTTGTAATTAATTTGCCTCGATTTATTACATTTTGACAACTACAACAAAAAAGCTCAATTCGACACAGTCAGCGAAGCTTGTCCGTTCAAATGCGTTTTGCTCAATGACCGACTACATCAACAGGCATGACTGAACTTGAAAACCATCATTACCACGTGCTTTAGTCCGTTCATCTGTCGGACGTAGACTTGTTGTGTTGTCCACGGCCCCTGTGGTCTCGTGCTCTGTGGGCTGGCTAAGTGGTCCGACAGCGCGAGGACTGTTACTGCCCGGATTAGCACCCCGGCTCCCATTACCGTGTTTTGACTTTATGTGACGCCGCAGGGATGTGCTGGCGCCCTGATAAGCATACTCCTTGTGACAGAAATTGCACAAGACCCTTTTTTTATCCAAAGTTCCATCGGGAAGTTTTTTGTAATAAAATTTTCCGCGTAACACACCACGCAACGCAGTTCCAACTTCCATCCCTCTCCATCCAAAGTGGGGTTTGGTTTTGCCAAACTGTTGGTCTTCTTCGTTTTCTTATTCGGGTAGTGCTTCTTCTTCGTCGGCGTTGTCGCGGTCGTTTTCTTCTTCTGGTGTTTTGCTATACTGGCGGTTGTCAAACAACATCGAATGCATTACCGCCACTAACTGGTGAGGGTTAGATTTCAAGACGTGTATATTTTCTACATTTTATCGTGTATATTCCTTTAATCAGACCAACACTACCAGGAAACAAAATATAACTTTACAACAAACATCTCCGAAATAATTCCATAAGATATACATCTTTACAAGCCTTTGGATTATCCATATATTGAATTGAATTAGATCAATGTCAAAAGCAGAAGAGAGCTTGAAAGAGCAATGGTAAGGCTTTTTGTGCGTACATGTGTCAATCTTTGGAGCCAGGAGTCAAACCCCGGGCAGTACATTACTTTCCTGATACTTCCCCTTGCATATGATTTTGCATAATTAGTTTCCTCTTTTTGAGAATAATTCTCCAGTTCGAATATGTACAACTGAGATATCCAAGTGTTCGAACTGACTGATATAAACTGGACAGATCAGTAAATTGAGCATAATAGCATACCGAAGAATGAAATGAACAAATACAAAAAAGGACATTTTGACATTTAAATAAAAGATTATACAGAATACAGCTTATAAATAATTGAATTCTTTATTCATAATTTGACGGCCACATCAACTGCCTCAATAGAACAATAACTTTGATGGACTTTACACAAAACATAAATCTTGTGATTATATGGGAAAATAGAGCTGATGCCTTTAATTTTTATTTGATTGTTTTTCACTCTCCTTTTCATCTCTGAAGTGCTTTCAAAATACGAATCTCGAAGCATTGGTATTTTTTATGCATTCGTTTTTTGTTTTTCGCGGTTAGAATGCATGTGTCAGATAAAGTCCAGCATCTGCTATGCAAAAGATTTACCTGGTAAGTTGAGAAATTTCCAGGAATATTTATATCCAGACAACTTTCTACAAGATATTCACACTAGCTGTTACTTTCAATAGAAAGATTCTGTTTTTGCATTTTTCACAATGAAAAATAAAAAATAAGACATTGAAAAAGCTTCTGCTTGTCTGTAACTTGAACATTATTTCAGACTTAAGAAAGACAAACACATTCAGCAAGTGTCAGCAACTGCTAAGGAGGATGTCTACAATGGCATCTGACTTTCACAGTATACGTCCTGCCCTGGCTCCTCTTCAAATGTCACTTTGGCATCGTCAGCATCCAGCTAAAACCGCAAACAAAGATGGCAAAATTTGAACGATCACATTCCAACGCTAGTCCACTCTGCCTCTGAATTTTCACAATGAATGGGAGGCTACTTACACATTTCATCTCCATTTCAGTGAAGAGACGTCCTGTCATTAACATGCGTAGAGGGATAGTGAGGATGAGGATGAAGGGTAGTGCGAGTGATATTGGACTGGACTTCACCATCCACAAAACGACGAGACATACTATCTGGATGGCCGTAAACAAGTGCATCCGCCCCGTGCTCACCTGAAATGGAATTTATAGATGTCCACCAAACACATAAAAACATTATTTCCATGGTTTGAAACATTCTAATGGAAGATTGTGTTTTTGTAATATGATATCCCAACAGCTCTTGTCTTACTTCTCACCATACTTGGATTAAATATGGAATTTGAATATTGTGTATGATGCAATAACATGATCAGAGGGTGCTTTGCCATTTCTAAAAAATGGGAATATTTTCTTAGGATAAGCTTGGTTTTAATGGTTGCATAAGTCTTTTAAAACCTGAAGATATCCTACACGTGTATTTACAGTGTGATGTCAGATTAATTAACACATAAGAGAATAGCATCTCACTGCCTAACATGCATTTGTTGATACTGTAATTATTTAACCATCTTTAAACCATCTTAATTTCAGCAGAAAACACTGGTTACAATGAAAAAATAGGACTCTTACCCTGGTGGCATAGGGTTCATCAGGGTGGTATTTCTTGGGAATGAGAAGAAGAAGCATTCGATCCCAGAGCTGAATACCATTTAGCGATGTTACGCCCATGTAGAGGAAGATCCCGAACAAGGCCGACATTGGAATCAACTTGAGGATGGGCTCCATCAGAATTGACAGACCTTCACACAAGCGTCTAATAAATCTGGTGTTCTCAATACAATCTAAAATGTTTGGACAATGACCTATGCAGAAGACACAGAGACAAGACAGCGCCTACCAACAAGCAAGGCCACCACGATCCCACTGACCCTCTGCTCCATCACTTTCTCTATCACAGGTTTTGGTCCTTTGCCCATGACAGTGAGAGCGTTGGCGTGGGTGACGGATCGCACTGTGGCAGCGCTGAGCCACGGAACCCCAAATATTGCACTGAGCCCTCCCATCCCGACTAAAACCAACAAGTCAAAATGGAACCCGGATCCTTTCACCATCTTCCTCTCAGGTTTGCTGATGATCAGACTGCCCCCAGACATGAAGGATCAGAGAAAAATCAAAGCCAGGAAATGTCAAATTCAATGATACAGTGATCTTTTCTTGACTGACATTGAATGAGATATATAATGACTCACGTTGTGATCTGTGATTCCAAAAATATAAGAATGAAGACAAGCAAGGCTGGGATGCAGGATGCAAACATCAACCAGACGGGGAAGGTTTTGTGCTCTCCAAATGGGTTGATGAGCCAGCCTCTCTTTGCTGGGTTGGATACCATGAGGCCTTTGGGAACAACCAGTTTCTGTTAAGAAAAAGCCACCAGGTATTAGCTCCACTGGAGTATTTTTATAGTCTTTTCAAGTTTGTCTTCAAAACAACCGTCAGGTTTACTTCCTTATTCATAGGTGTCGCTGAAGGATTTTTCTTCTTGTAAGTATTTTCCATAAAAGTGACACAAAAGAAAATTTCCAACTATGTGTTTTGAACTATCAATTTTTGTTTTATAAATAATCTATAAAAACTTTTTTTTCTCTTTTCTCGCTTAGTATAATGAACCCACCTGAGTATAGGTATCCTCAATGTTGTAGTCCACAACAACCATGAGGAAAATAGCAATAGGCACGCCAAAGTCACCAAGCAAGCGTCTAACCTGGTGAGCATTGATTTATACATACAAAAAAAAAGGATTTTAAAGTTCTTTGCATTTACAAGGCAAGTTAAAGTTAATTTGATTCAAGAGTTTTTTTTCAAATTTGGAGACTGAATATCTCCTGCTTACTCACGTTTCCAGGAAGGAATGTCCCGTTCTTGAACTGGCGCAAAAAGTAGGCGATAAAGAAGCAGCCGAGCATGAGGCACATGGAGAGCAGGGCTGTGTTTGGGTAAGATGGCTTTATAGTGTTGACAAGAATAGTAATGTTGCCTGTGGTGTTGTCATACATGGCCTTCTCTTCCACTTTTTGGTACCAAGGATTTTCAAGGGATGCATTTAGTTGAACATAATTTAGAGCCAGTGGATGGGCCTTGAAGATCTAAAGGAATGTAAAAAAAAAGCAGATCTTGTTGTTTGGATACAATCACAAAGATTAAATGTATCAGACTTTCTCATAGCAGATGTATAACAAAATATTTCAGATTTTTTACCCTCCCAAGCTTGGCAAAAGTTTCATAGATGAATATTATGGAGATGAGGATGGAGAAGATTTCTTGGGTGAAACGTGAGATGAAGCGCACCAGGAAGCTGCCTTCAAAGGCCACAATGACCACCACAATGATGACCAGCCACACTCCAACCCACACCCTCCCGACAATATATTCAATGTCCTGGGACTTGCAGAACTGAACAAAGGAGACTTGGGATGAGATGAAGTCCGGTAATGGCTAACTATTGTTTATAAGCATAATATAATTAAGCAATGAAGCCTTAAAAACTCACGGCAAAAAAGGCCTCCTCAAACACTAAAAGAGGTCCCGAGAAACCAATAACCAGGATGGGCTGAGCAGCGACAAAACAAAAGATGATTCCCTGAATGCTGGTGGATATGAGGAGTTCTGGAACTCCCATCATATTTTCCACCTTGTCCGCTGTAAAGATAGATATAAAAACATCTAAATTACTGCACACAACAAAGAGACATTTTCCAGAAAAATCAGAGCAAACACACATATACACACCTAGAAGGCCTCCAAAGGTTATGGCTGGAGAGAGGGCAGCAAAGTAGATGAAGATCATGGCAGCAAGAACCTGCGAGTTCAGGGCATCTGTGATGTCACTCTTATAGTACTGGTAGCGTCTGCGTATATCTCGCATCATCCCCCCAAACGGCCGACCAGTTCGAGAAAGGGGATCTTCTTGGAGAGAACTGCTAGCAATGGAAGCTTGGGGAAGATGGAAACACGACGTGACGTGAACACAAAATTTCAAACAGTAGAAGCAAATTATTATGCTCCCCATTGAAAAAGCAGTCTGATTTGTTCAACTTTTGTGGAACACACCACTGCGAGGCTTGGAGTCTCGGCGGAGCATGAGGTCAGATGTCTGCTTTCTGCCCTGTAGTAGTTTCTTCTGAAAGCTGATTATGGGACTGAGCATTGCCACGTTTTGGATTTCGGTGGGCGGAATGACGATGCTGCAGTCCATGAAGTCCACCAAGCTGTCAGTTAGTTCTCTGGTGGTTTTTGCTTGAATTGCGGCCTGATTAAACACCTGGGAGAAAGAAAGGCTGGACGTAAGGACTGAAGGGTGAAACAAATAACACCAGAAAACCAAAACGCTAAAACACTGTTTTTTGCTTTTTGGTTTTCTGAACTGACAACATTGTTCTACAAGCAGAACTCATCTCAAACCCTTAGCCCTCTCAGGAAGTTTCAGGCCCTTCAGTCTTATGGTTCACAAACCTCTTGCCTAACTGTACAGTCGATCACATAATGTATGTATGAGGAACGTCTGAGCATACTTACTTTGTCAGCCATCAGTGCTGCCATAGCACGGCCGGACTCGTGGTAGTCCATGTCAGAGTTGGTGGGTCCAACGAGCACAAAGACAAAGCGCACGGGCAGAGGGACCTCCAGGCCTGAATCAAACACCACTGCTTCTTTCAGGCGCACAAAAACAACCGTGGGCTTCTCCAAAAAGTCCAAGGCTCCTACAGAAAGATAACATGAGCACACACATGGGCAGACACATAGCACTTTAGATTCTACAAGGCAAAACTAAAAGAAACTGAGGCTCACCTACGAGCACCATTGAGGCATCAACACGGTCGCTTTCTTCCACCTAAAGCAACAGAAAATTTACCAGGGAAAAAACTTTTGAAATGTTTCTTTGAGCCTGCTACATATGTGGAAATATTGTGGATATTTTGGATTGAATGGATTGAATAGAAACAGTCTTTTATAAACAGTTTGATGAGAGTAGGAACTTTACTGCCAGTTTTACCATTTTACTGTCACACAGAGTTTAAATAGTGACGGTCACAGGACTCACTCTTTCCTTGACTGAGAACTTGTGCAGCTGTGTCGTTTCATTCAGCATTTGGCTCTCTGGATCAGATGACTGACTGGAGAGAAAAGGAAAAAAAGCATCCAGAATATATAATTATATATATATTTATTTATTTATATATTTATTAGATTTTATGTTTTTAATCAACTCACATATAACAAACTAAACTATTGTGCTGTGTAGCAACATGCTATGTCCAATTGTGGAACTGAGTGAGCACTCATGCTCTGCACTTTAACAGTCAAGGTGACCGTTGTACACATTGGTATCCTCACAGGTTGCAGTGGTTGATAATGTCACCTAATCATGGGTTTGGTTTGCACAACAGCCACATGTCACTTTTGACTTTTACGGAGTGACACCTTGAGAGCTTCTCCTCTCTTGTGAATGACTTCAGCTAAAAGCACAAATGTAGGTCAGTGTGTCTGAGTCAGTGTTGGGTGATGTCTCGGTGGATACCTGCGGTTCTGGAGCAGACTTTTCAGCACTCCTTCCCGGTCATTCGACCTGATCTCCTTCTTGTTAATCATCTCACTAACCATCCTCTCAGCAATGGTGTCTAAAGTCTTCTCCTCACAGTCAAAAATTGCCACACCTTGACAGATGAAATGTTGGGAAAGGATTTTTAAAAAACATCAGACCCATGCTAGAACCACTGTGTCTTTTTAAGAGAAACAAAGAGCCCCAGCACTAATTGTATTTAATTATTTTACTTTGGGGTCAGCTTACAGAAAACATCCTGCCAAAAGGAAGGTAGAAAATCAATAAAATCAGTCATTTAATTTAAGGGTGTTACAGTAGGGCTAAACAAACTCTCCTCACTGACCTGTGTTCATGGTGCGTCGCAGATGGATGAGGCTCTTGAAGGTGAGGTAGGAGATGTGCGAGGACGCCCACACCCCCGACTGGGGGTCCAAGCTCTCCTCGTAACCAGCCCATCGACCCGTCTCCTGCCAATACGCTTGGTGCTCCTGGTCCTTCATTAGCTCCCCGTGCTCCACACACCACTTCAAAAACAGAGACATGAAGAGATAAAGCCATGCTGGTGATTGTTAGACAGAGTTGAAAATTGGAGGAAAAGGATTACTTAGAGCTGCACCGCCTAAAGACACAGCTTAAACAAGTGGTTTACAACTAAGCATTCACCGGCCACATGTGCGTCATTGTGTCTCTGTCTCTTCAATAGGAATTCAGGAGAAGCCTGAATATGAGGACAATGAAAATTACTGTCTAGAAAAGGCATTTACTTAATCTGATATATGAGCCCATCGTTGAAGGTTGCTTAATTTAAATGAAAGTATTTTGGTTGCTGTGATTCACTGTGTTTTTTCCAGCTAGTAATCTCTCAAGATGAAGGCAGCAGTTTAGACTGACACCTCCTTCATCTGAATGTTTGTTGTAGGAGAAACATGCATTCAAGGTGCCATTCTAATTTAACTCTCATGAGAAACATACTCTGCTCAGACTGGGACCGGACACAATCAACTTCATGCTACTCTGGTAAAAAAAAAAAAAAGCCCAACTGATATAGTGAGTGTTATTTTACAATGTAGTAAAGAGCATGTAAGGCCAAGTCCATCCTCTTCTTGAGGGAACAGAACAGAATTGGATTTTAAGAGATTCGGAAGTTGATATGTGTCTGAAGTAAACATGGTGGCTGTTCTGCTTCAGCAAGGAGGTGGCTGCAGGCTCTGGTTCACTGCTAGTTTCAGACGTGGTCATGAATGGCGGCTCACCCCGCGAGTGTTGAGGTTGTCAACATGATTGTGTATGCACGTGCGTCTTACCTCTCACTCTGCACTGGAGGTAGCACTTTATGTTCCAGGCAGCTATAACAAAGGGGAACATATGTTTTCAAGATGTTACTTGTATCATATTCAGATTCACTATTATACATGCTATAAAATGACTACATTTACTGTATTTTTTAGTGATATCGAAACATCTAATAATCTCATTTTGGTTCAAACTCTGGAATTCCAGAGTATCTATTTTATCTGATGTCAGGCTTAAAGTTGTATGTGAAAACATAGAAACCTATTGCCATAACACAGCTGTTCATAGGAGAGAAAGATTTGGATTAAAGGACCAGACTAGACCTTCTCCTGGGTGATGTTCAAGGGACTTATCTTGATTGATAAGATAGGGACTTTAAAGGCATATGGAATTCCGTCTGTCAGCAGGTTTTAATGCACTTCCAGAAGATGTGTGTTTTGTGTTTTTGTTTTTCTACAGTTTCTTTAAGGCTAGCAAGCGAAATATCAGGACTTTATGTCCTTTTGGTCACAAATAATAAAAACCCTGCATTATAAATGATTTTCATGGACTGAGGACTTGGTTTGAGGACAGTGTTAGCCAATGCTTTGGTAAAACTTAATTAATCAAGGGAATTAATCAAGGTTAATGCGTTCAAAATCAATTACGTGTCATTGTACTTGTGTGAATCATCTGAACACTACACACCATATATCTCATAACATATCCCATGTAAAATGGTATATACAGCATATATTAAGAAATAATGGTAATAGCAGTCACACACTGAATTTATAAAGTTCCTTTCACGTTAATAATACATGTTTACAAAAGTTCCGGAAAGGATCAAATTGCATGGGAAATTGAACATTCATAAAAACTTACAAATGATCATTAATCTGAAATAACTCATAAATGTTTAAACTTTTAAAAAGCTTTCATTATGTATGTTGGAAAGATCATTGTAAATATTTTCTAATAAAATACACTTGCAATACACATGCAGACTTGTGCTTTAATCCTTTAACGCCTGATCCAAGAAATATAGAGAGAAAATTAGATTGGTTTTGTTTGAAATCTTTATTTGGGCCTTTGACAAAATATTTTTAAAAAGAAATAATTTATATGTATAATATTTTACCATGCAATAAGTCCAAATCTTCACTGTGTAGTCTTATAAGGTATTTAGGTAAAGTAGGTTGAGTTTTCACCATCAAATGCAAAAGGTCTCAGATGGAAAATATTTCAGAAACTGGATCTATCAAATTAGATACATATGTTATCATAGGGTTAAGATTGTATGGATCAATACAATCTTGCATTCTGCTGTTCTTGTCAGGGATATTCTTAGTAGGTCAGCATGACTTACAAGGTTTTGGTGAGAGTTTTCATACCAGATGCCCTTCCGGATGCAACCCTTGCATTTATTTTGGCTATAAACCGGAAAAAAAAGGACACAAAACCTGCACCCCATTTGTAGCCGTATTACAGGCAACCAGGGGTCTAGGTTATATATCAAAGACCTTGACATGTAGCCAAGGATCAAACCACCAACCTGTTCATATAATATAACATAATATAATATAATATAATATAATATAATATAATATAATATAATAT
>JABUIW010000056.1:5684786-5703964 GCA_013363375.1 Menidia beryllina
ATAATATAATATAATATAATATAATATAATATAATATAATATAATATGTTACTTTTAAGAATGTTCATAGTTAACTAAATCTTTTATAGTGACACATATTTTCTTTATTTTCCTGCAATCTTTCATTACTTTGCAGTTGGAAATCAACATAGACAAAGTGCTTATTGAAGATGTGGAAACCACATTTACATGAAGATGACATTTCAAAAAGGAGAATGATGCTGATGTAGTTTGATCCCGAAAACCTACAGCCAAATGTTGCACACATTCCATTCATTACATTGGAAAAGGTTGGACTTACCTGATGCAGGCACAGGTCGAGCTGTGGGGATGACAGCTGACTGAACCCAAATGGGAAAAAAGCCTGATTTATAAACACCACCTTTTTAAAGGTGCTTCTGTTTGCATGTGTGGATACATGCTGTATGATAATGGGTGGGACTAGTACATGCATGCAGACACAGACATGAACATGTACACTTTAATCCCCACATGACACTTCAACAAAGCAATGTGTTCTGCACTAACCCACAATATTGATGGTGAATACAGTGTCTTGGTATGCCAGTAAACCTGTCGTGCTGTGTCATTATTCAACCAGCATCTTATCACATTTTTGTCTGTGTTTAGAGAACAACAGAGTCTTGGATTACCAGGCCAGCCTACTCACCTTCTCTGGGATAGAGAGTGTCTTCCTCCTCTTCCTTTAAAGAAGGCCACATATTGTATCATTGACTAAAATCAAAATCCAAGACATAAAAAAACAGAGGGAGCCTTTTCTAAATTGAAGCTTATCTTTGGGATGGCAAAGATTAAATTGCTGGCAAAGATAAATGACTGTAGAGGGAAACTAAGAATATGCTGAATTCAAGGCATTCCTGATGTTTTACATCATACATTAAATATGTCTAATCTTTTACAACCCGCAGCATGATTACACTTTATTCGTGTTTGAAAAACCTGAAAGTCCCACCTCTTTTCCTGACTCTGCAAATTGCTGGAGTGGCAAAAACAAAAAGGGCCACACGAACAGTCTGCACAGTCAGGTAAGATGGAATTTTTCAAACATGAGAAACATCAGAACATTTTTTCTTTTGGACAAGGTAAGACTTGTTTTACTATTTTATTTTTATTTTGACGCTAAAGCAATGTTTGAATAGTTGCAAACTGGCAGATTTTGGGGAAATATAATTATGTAAAATATACAGAAATGAGGTTGGACAATACAGAAAAATACATTACAATAACAATACATGCTCAAAAAAAAAAGAAACTGTTTGAATATCCATCAATGAAGTTTAATTCTATGTAGAGGGGAATTGGTTCAGCATTCCTCATATTATTGACTGGACAGTATACTAAAAGGTCATTTCACAGATAATTAATCTTCACTGAGCATTCCATACTAAATTTGGATCGGATTCCATTCCAAAATAGGTTACTCAAAAACAGCTTTTTAATTTCTGTTGAAAATTTTTGTTGGTTGAATTTTTTTACACCAAGTAAGTCTGAATAATGTGTTGATTTAATTATTTATATAATAGGTACATCAATCTGGCTGATGGTGCACACATTCCAATTGACTTCAGACCTATTTTACACATGGTTGGGTAACAGGTAATGAAACACCTCTGATTTGGACCTTTGGATAATAAAACATTACAATATTTAGCCAATCATGTTTATTTATATAAAGGATGTGCATGACAGATAGAGTTTGTTTACTGTCAGTATGAGAAGTTTCACTTACAGCACTGAGCAGCAAGTTCATGGCCCTCATGCACACTGTATCCCAAATATGGCACAAAACTTCCTGCTGATGTATCAGGGGAAATGGTAACTAGTTTTAGCACAATTTCATTCAGCCTTTAAAACAGTCAACAAATGGTGAAGTCAGATGTTGAAGGTAATGTTTCATTGTGGTCCTTCTTAGGTCTGCTGATTTCATAACATCCTTTTCCATAAGTTGCAACAGTAAGCCTCACCGTGCACTGTTGCCTGTGAGTTCGCCGGAGATGTGGCTCACTATAAATGAGTGCGTCATCATTTAACTTACATAAATTAGCAAGCTACTGTGTGGTGTGTATCTCATCTTTTAGAAATGATATTTTGCTGTAGCAGCTGCAACTTCTTCTCTTTCTCTTTTTATCAAAAAGAGAAGGTAAAAAAATGAAGTAGAAGCTAAGTAAATTAACTGAAAATACATGTGTCAACTGGTGTCAAACTTAAAGAATGAACAAAAAAAAGAGAAAAGTACTTGCTTGAAAAGTTCAGTTAGGCAAATGGGCCTGAAGTTTACAAGAAGACGTTTTTTCTCTCATCCAATAGGCCTCTTCAGTTCTAAATGAGGTGGGGAGGACTGAGATTGATATACTGTAGGTGGAAAAAAAGAATTATAGGAAAAACCAAAGGTGGCTCTGATCCCTCCTACTGGATGGGCCATGGAGGCCACCTGGGGGGTGTTAATCTTCACAGATAAGAGAAAATACTGCTAATATCAAACAACTAGGCATATATTAAGACATTTTTTTCTCTTAGAAATAAAAAAAAAACTAACAAAATTTTCACAGAGTAATAAATATACACTAACCTCTGTGCAGGGTTAAAGTGAAGAAACCTAATAGTTCCAATACATGTTTGTTTGTATTGTAAACTTAGCGCTGGTAAAAGACACCAGCTGTAGTTTATGAGTTGTGACCCTGCAGGTTCAAGAGTCATTTAGCGTGATGGACTGTGTAAACTGACCTCAAAACAATGTTTATAGGGGCCAAGACTAAAAGCTCTGACAGCCTTGATTTACCCGTTTTTGTTTTTGTTTTTTAGCTGGACAGGAACTAGACGGAAGATGATGTCAGCCATTCACATCTGGCTCCAACAAAAGTATGGTCCAACGTCCTACCCCCAGGTCAAACCCAGACGCCCGTGAGCCGGTCCTTTATTAATGCCAGTGTAATGGGCCTTCAGGGGTAAATACCTACAACTGAGGAAAAACATGTTTTGCCTCTAGCCCTCATACAGTTTGTTTATGAAGACAACAATGATAATAAAGAAAGCACAGTGAAACAATTAACCTTTTCAGATTTTTCCTAACCTTGTCAAAGACATTGTTTCTGTAAGATTTAATGAAAAACTTTTTTTTTATTTATCTTGTGTGGATGTGTGTTTGGCTTTAATTAAATGCAGTAATGCTGCTGAGAAAATGAGGATTCACATTTTTAAAGATTTGATCAGAGTAGCTGTAAGTGGCAGCTTACATTACATTTTTAAAAGAGCCCTTGAATAACTTACTGGTGTGAACAGAAGAGATGCTAAATGCCTCGTATTTTTACAAAGGGCGCTACCTTGGGCTGAGTCTTCGGTGCCACAGGCAGTCAGATGATAGACCAGTTAACAGTTCGACAGCTTTCTTTTTCTTTCTGTCCTCTATGGTGACACTGAGCAACAGCTTAGCTTACAGGAGACTTCAGACAGCAGATATGAAGAGACCAGCGAGGCAGAGAAACCTATTCAACCCATGCTGTCAGTAGGTGACACAATGAAACTCGACCGTAAATAGAGGGTAGTTGGAATTTTGTTCTTCTAATCTTGTGTTTGGTTTTCTTGAAGGATGAAACGTTATCTATTTCATAATGGAAAAATGTTGATGACCAAAGAAGGCATCCTCAGACATTACTAACATTACAAATATTTCAGCTTTGTACTTTTCCCTGGAATTAACCATGATTTTGGAGTAAAAAATGTTTGTCAGGCAGGTCAAAATAATTAACTCACTGGTGAAAAGGACCTACACGACGCACCGCATGGTGGACTGTGACCTCTCAAAGTGTGAATGTCCCAACAACAGCTGACGAGCCTTCAAGTTCCCGCCCACCATTTAACAATGAAGAGGCCTGTGGTGCATGTCAAGGGGATGGGGAAGACTTATGCAATACCTGTCAGAAGAGGATCATTCAACTCAGCAGGTGGCAGCATTGTTGCACATATCCAAGCGTGATTGATAGAGACAAAACCTATGCGCTTTAGGTCCAGGCTGCACTTTCCAACTAATTCGTGAACACACAGCAGTATGAACATTTTTATGTATATTTTGAAAATAATGTTATTCGACGTTGAAATAAAGCAGGCTTTCATTCATTTTTTCATTGTTTTGCCTTTTTCTCTGTAAACGATGTCTTGAAAACAGCTCATGACAACACCGTTTCACAAATCTATAGGCATGCTTCATATTCATATAAACCCTAACGTAGTTTCAACAGAATCATTCCCAATTCATTTTTCTGAATGCAAGCTTGTCTAAAAGTCCTGACATAGTTTTGGGGATTAAATGCAATAATTCCATCTGTGGCATTTTCTTTGTGCTATCTAATATGGTGGCCGGATATTGCTCTGTTCTTTCTTATGAAGCCACATCACAGACACAGAAATGGTGAATTTCTATGTCTATATACACATCATGTGTTGTATCACTGTGTTGCTTGCATAATGGGCTGCATTGATGGTAATCAGCCTGAGGCGGATTTCTACCCCAGTGTTTCAGACAGAACCGTGTCTGCTCAAAACTGATCAATATAAAGGCTAATTTGTACCACCCCACCTCCTTCTCCCAAATATATCCCCTCAGTGTTTGCTTTGTCAACAGGAAAATAAATCATTATTATCGCTCATTATCAGGGATGATCAAATCTGGTGGAAAAAAAATCTAAATGTATATTAATAAGCATCAGCGTAAAGTTTGCACACAAACACAATATTGTGCGTCCTGGCACAAGTAGTTTTACTATAGATTTGACAATTTGAAGATTTAGGTCAAGTCATAGATGTGGGGTCAAGTTTGTTAGTGAAGGAGACACTTTAGTTCATTCATTCATTCATTCATACCATTTTCTGCATGTGGGAAAGACTAATCAGTTGTTCATTTATATTTATGCTTATATGAAAAAATTCCATAAATCCATATTTAATTTCAAAACAGTGGTTAAGCCTAAAAACAGATTAAAGATGATTTCTGCAACTCTTTCTAAGCACATGGAAAGACTACTGAAGGGACTTAACAGGCCCAGGAGCCTGGTAAGGTCAGACTTCCACTGGTCTTTTCCCAAACCTGTGTTACATGTTTTACAGAAAGAGAAGCGGAGTTGTTTAAAAAAAAGATAAGATAGATAAATGATATCATCAGTGAAAACAAGGCAGTAATTTACAATGATATAAATGTTACGAATGATCACTGATAAAAGTATTCCAAATCAACTCAAACTATGAGGCCATTATCATCCTATTTCAAGTCAACATGACTGCATTGTTACAAAAAAAAACTGCATGGTTTTAGTAACCTCACAATCTGTCTATAGACTGATGACAAAATGACGTGTTTTTTGTTGATATTCAGAGTTTTCATTTTAAAACACTTAAATTATCCGTCATACAATTGGTCAGACCCTAATCCTCAAGTTGGGAAAAAGATTTCATTACAAAATAAAATTTCTTTAAATAACTTTATGTAAAAAATCTTGGCAGTAACTGAACAGAGGAGAGAAAAGTGAATAGACAGATCAGATCAATACAGTGCAGATGAGGGATTCCCAAGGGAAAGAGGAAGGTTTGTAGCCATCTGGCCTCTTTGAGGTTCACTGGCACGAGTTGGATCGTTGCTTCCCTACAGCAGATGCACAATGAAGTTACCATTATCTGCTCTAACTCACCAGCTTTAACCCTTATTGCACATTATGATGGTGTTTTGTTTAACTCAAATTCACATGGAATACACAACACAACAGTGGCTGCTGGCACATCTGTGCACCAAACACAACATGATATCACTCTCATGCCAGTTATTGCTGTGAGTGCTCTCAGAGTAATTCATGGGCTTCCTTGTCTCGTCATATGATGCCTCCACATCATTTGTGGTACATTAGAGGGAGAGCTTGCAAGAAAACTGGATCACACTGCCCGTGCTGTTTGCGCTCCCCTGTGTGCTGCTGATACAGATGTGACAGGTGGGCTGCTGCTCGCAGGCTACTGATGGTCAGGGAACACATAATTCATATGTAGAGAACCCAAACGTGTGGGGGTAACTTTACCTTAATTCATTAAATGTAGACAGACACACACAACATAATTATAACCACAAAACTGGCTCTAAGACACATATACAGATGAACAGTTTTACTATTTTTGGGGGGATTCTTTATTTCATCAAAGCATTCTATAAAGTTTTCCCCAGTATTCCCCAAACCAATCTCGGTTTACTATTAAAAAGTGCAGTCAAGTTAGTATATTCTTAGTCAAGGTTAATTCCGATAGTATGTGTAGGAACCATAAATTGGTCTTGTTTTATAATCTGTGAAAAGGGTTGCATAGATTCTTTTAAACCTCTACAAGTCAAGCCTTCCCATTTAAATGGGCGGTGAAACTCTTTAGGATGGATTAACTAGAGAAATGGGTGCTGAGAAATGTGTTGAAATAAATCATTATCAGCCACAAGGAGCCCAGATGGGCTGGCTTTCAGAGCAACAGAAATCTAAGACTCATTTACAGAGCTCAGCAAATCGCAATTACAATTTATCAGCTTTGAGATTTCTGGAGTAGCTGGATCAGAAAGTGGCAATTATATCACACTCAAATAGCTAAATAAGTAATGATGATGAAATGTTTTATTGTTCATATATATTGTGATGATAACTTCATGCCTCTGAGCTCAAAATGACTAAAGAGGAACACAGTATAAACGCGTTTCATTTTTTACATCAATGCTTTGGCTGTTGTACTCCCATTTAATGACCCACAAAGTGAACTTTTGGAGGATAGAAGGGAGTCACAGTGGTCCTGAAAAACAAACGGCCACTCAAGATAGGTGTCAACACTGTTTTGTTGCATTCAGTTGCTTTCCTTATGATTTCACCTGATCCTTTAGTATTTATTTATATTACAAACAACCTAATCATATCCAACTGAAGTTCAGGTATTAGGATTGATGTGGAACAAAAACTGCATGATGCATGCAGTCTCGGTTCATTTTAATTTAATTTGTAAAGTGCTAAATCATACAAATGTCACCTCAAAGAATGTTAAAGATGAACAATATTTCAAACTCATTCTGATGTAATTAAATCAAATGAGAATAAGACAAGAATATAGAATAGTTACTGGCATACAATATCATTGAAAAACTGTTGGCTAAAAAAAGAAAGTGACAGACTGAATCAAAACTTTCATTAGATGTCCTCGAGCACGCTCAAGGGGAGAATATGAAAAAATCTAGAGCCGAATCAAATACCATCTGTCATGAACCTGTAGGGGTTGATAAAACAGAAAACATATTATAATACGCAACCTTAAACACCGGCTGAAAAAGACCAACAAAAGTTAATGACACAAATACTGTCATATCTAAATAACTGAAGGTCATCTCAGGATCACCTGTGCCATAGCTAACTGTTAGCTTATTAAAAGGGCAGATCTTGAGCCGAACAACAAATTATTGGGACCACAAGTACATCTGTATGCTGAGAAGTGAAACATTGTGGTTCATACTGCAGTCAGTGCAGTCAGTAAGTGACCATAAATGTTTTGGATTCATATTTAATCTTCCCTTGCATCACGGGGAATAAATCATCATGTCTATTATCTTTATCAGGATCAGTTTTTACTTTGAACCAAACGTTAACCATGCAAGACAGTTTCAACTTGTGGGATGCAGCCCAACAGTGGGCTCCCAGGTTTTGGACCCAATAAGTATAGTAAAACAAGCCCACTTTCTGTCACCTGGAACTAGATCTGTCTCTAGAAACCAGAGACGAGACAATGAATGTCTCTTGGACCACCCATCTTCACTTCTCACACAAGGAACAGATGGTTAGTGGAAAAACTTGTATGTGCTTATCTTTGATTATATGCTTTACAGGAGCATATATCTTTGCCTCTGTACTTAAAAAAATGGAGGAAGTTTTTTTCCCCATCTTTCCTGATTGCTTCTCATTTTGGTGAACAGATGACTGCACAAAACACTCCAGGTCCCCTCAGAGTAGCATAATAATAGCATTTCAAGTTTAGGACTAGTTAGAGATTCACACAACAAATAAATGTACTTTATTTATTAGCACAAGGGAGTTTCCTCGAATCTGTAGAAGCCAAAATGAAGGTGATTTCAGAGCTTTTCAAAGGAACTATTAGTCTGAGGTTTTCGTTGTTGGAATTATCTTTGAAAATAACAGAGAATGATCTCAGGTGGGATATGAACAGACTCTCACATAGTGGAAATTAGATCTGTGTATCCTGGTCGACATTAATGACTCAGGAATGTATTTCCTTTCATTCTCTGTGTCTTTTATTCTACGTCCGTCTCTTTGTCTTATTGCATTCATGCATTATTTATCCACCAACAGCAGCACACTCTTTTTTTCTCCTCATCTGCAACCCCCATGCCCTCCAGTGCCTTTAGCACTGACACGCTTTGTGTAAATCACAACCCCATCGATGTGATCCATGAGGTAGATCCATATCAACTGTAAAACAAATAAAACAAAACAGTATCACGCAGACATGGAACCAGTACTTTACTGAAATAAATTAAATATTAGGCTTAAAACTAATTTATTAATAGATAGATGTTATGTTAGCTTTTTATTCAGCTTGTATGGTCAATGAAACAGTCTGTGCAGCACACAGAGGGTCGGTTATGTGGTTATGTTTGGAGCTCAGAGTAGAGTATGATGAACACACATTTCGTCTCCCCTAGTTATGCACAAATACAACTTTTGTTAAGCAGCACTATACTCTTTAACCCATAAATAGCATGTACCAAGTTCCAAACAGGCCGTATTACTGTTGTAATTAGGTAGGGAGGTGTTTTAAAAAAGGAAAAGGTTTACATGTGAAGTTATGGAAGGTGGAATCATTGGCTGTTCAATATCAGTAGACTATACATGCGTGGATCTCAGATTACTCGTTAGAAGGTGCATTCATACATTCAGTCCTCAGGGGGGAAGTGTTGCTGAGCTCTGATATGGCCTCTGTCTACAGGTAGTGACAAAACAAGGTCAACCAGGCAAACAGTAGGCAGAACACGGATGGTTCGCCACTCATTCTCTTCATATGGAGCTAAGAGTTTGAGAATTACTTTTAGTGATTTAGTTTCTGCTCACAGGCAGAGCAGACATCGTTGCAAATGATTTGCCATCACTGACTTGGTGGTATAGGTATACAATCGGTTTGTCAACATCCTGAAACATAATTCAGAGTTGTAAAGATAGAAACGCGTGTGTTTGTGTGCTGTGTGGGCGTGGATTGGAGATGGCTACTTCCCTGAAGCTGTTGAGCTAAGCGCTGCTGTCATATGAGCCTGGCGGAGGACAGGCGCACACACACCAAGACCCAACGGGCCAGTCCTATGCGCGCCGCGCTTACGCACAGACCGGGATGTGTGTGTCGTCACTTCTTACGGACTGACTTGCCAAACTTCTCCTTCGACTTTTTTTACTTGTAGAGTTTCTCCCACTTTGTCGCTTATTGTTTTACAGCAAAACTAAAAGCAACCGCAAAAAGGCGCAGCGATGATAGCAGTGATTTCACCTCGAAGTCGCTGAGACCCGGATCCTCCTGCGTTGCATCCAATCGTTGACCCCCCCACTGGAAAGATGCAAAGGAGACACATGATGAAGTCTGTTTTGGCAATGTTGCTTGGAGTGGTGAGTACCCTCTATATTTTCACGTAGCTTATTGCTTGCCATGAACTTTGCGCACCTGTGTATCCCAGAAGAGGCTCTTGGATAAGCAGCACGAGTCTGCGAGGAAGTTTCCAGCGCTTTTCAAAGTTTTTGTCCTCAAGTCTGTGGGGATCTTGGCATTTTACATGAACCAACGAAAACAAATCACTGCATTGGATTCTAAAACACATGCATACAGATGTTAAAGATTTCTCCCATCTCTGCCCAAAAAGCAGAACAGAGGTGTGCTGCAGCTGCTCAGGTAGATACTTTATAGCTCTGGTGTCAGTTACATGTGTCTCAGACAAACAGTAGGACAAAAACTGTTGCAGTGGACACCACAGAGACTCAACAGGAAGAGATTGGGAAATTTCTGATTTATGGAGTTTGTGAAAAATGGCCCAATATCACAAATCCCTCATTTGTCACAAGGGGATTTAGCTATTTATAGAGAACCACATGACATCCTATTCACAATGAGAAGACAACATTCAAAAGTCAACACAACCATGCCTTTCACACACACACACACACACACACACACACACACACACACACACACACACAGAGGAGATAAGGACACATAAGGGCAACGTGACCGCATGAGAGAGCTGAAAAACAACAGAAATATTAAGAGGATACACCAAATCTTTTGGGAGTTGCCGTTTAATCGCTCAGACTTATTTTGAGGTCACAAAGGCACCGGAAGGAAACAGAGAATTATGCCATGAGCTCGTCATGGGCCCGGTTTAGGAGCAGGCTGCATCACTGATAACTACATGACAGCTGCTCCCACTGATGGGTATGCATCCTTTGCTGGCTCAGCACATGCAATATTGATAGACCCAGATCCCCCCTGCTTTCCCCCCGCCCCAGTCTTCCTCTGCTGCTTTCACCTCACACCCACTCCGCTCTCTTCTCTTTCTGCCCTTTTTCTTTTGACACCTTAAGGGGTGATGATTCAGTGCTGTTGGTCATCAGGCTCTTGCCTAATGCCGTTCAAGATCCATCGGTGGTTTAAGATCAGGTCAAGCTCATTGGTAGGCAGGTTTAGAGGAGGGCTAATGGCTTAATGAGTGCTGACAGCTAAGGTCCAGAGGTTAAGTGTTTCCAACTTAAAATTGAGCAAACCTGCAGTAGGCCCAAGCTGAGCTCTGAAGTTGTGGATCGACATGCTTCTGTAGATTCCAGCGCGCACATCTATGCGTGTGTTGGATAATCATGCCCAAACTTCCTGAACGCTTCTCTGAATAGAGGAGTACAGTCTTGTAATTTCCTAAATCAAAACTAGTTACACAAAAACTATGGGGTCATGGTACAACTTGACAAAAAGCTCTGCCTCCTTTTTTAAATAATTTTTTTAACTTATGTTTGCTAGAATCCCATTTCCCTCTAATTCACTGGTTTTAACATCTTAGCAGGCATTAGTAATGCACATTAATCTCAGTTTTGGGCAGGTGTTGGGCTGCACCTACACCTGGAGCTAAACAGGGGTCAAAGAATAATACGCTGATGCCAAGTGCCGGAGCTTGGAGTCATTTCAAAAGTGTCATTTCAGAACAGGTTCGTTCACATGAAAGCTGTGTTAAGGCATCTGTGAAAACATACACAAGGGGAAGCAGAGCTGGGATGAACGTGGCCAGCAGCAGATGAGCATAAGACAAGATATGTGAAGAAATTAAACAACTCATTTTTAAGTTTAGATCACAGCACACAGTAAGAACCAAAACATTGGGACTTATTAAGATCTGTTGTGGTTCCCCAAGTTCTCAAAAAAACAATAGAGGACAGTGACAAAAATTATTTCACTTCTGGCTGAATGTAAGTTGACTTTGCTCGTCATTTGCAGAAGCTGGATGAAGTTTGGAAACATTTTAAATGTCTGCTTAAACCAGAAGACTTACCCTTAAATACACAGTACACAGGATTGACACCAGTCTTTAAGATGAGTTAGTCATGACCTAAGAATGACCAGGGAAAAAGGGATTGTGCTCACATGAAAGTGTACCCAAACACACACGCACACACAGACATTAAGAGTCAGCTGACTGAGAAGTGCCTGAGGGAACATTTGATCGGTAAAACTTCCATTTCTTGTCAGCAACATTCCTTGCGCACCTGAATCCTGACAATTTATGCTGGGTGTACTACCCTTACACAAATGGACCTGTCGGTATATTGTACCAACATGTGTGTGCACATCCTCACACTATGTGAAAGTGTATGTTTCCCTATTACTCATGATGTGCCTCAAACAACTCAGTGACTCATTTGTTGCTCACTGAATTACATATCTTCTGAAAAAGTTATCAAAACGTGACTTTTTGCAGTCTTCTTTTGTCTGACCCCTGATCCGTAGCTTTTCAGTCAAGCATACAGGCTGTTCTGAAAAGAAAAGAAAACACCTCGTGTATATGAAGAGAATGTGAGACTTGTCAGAGCACAATAGCTGATTTGCTCAAGGTTTGATTTGGAGTGTGCTGAGTATAAAAAACATCAAAACAAACTGCTATGAGAAAGAGGTTGTGTAATATAATGTAAAAGGCTACACAGGCTCTAAACAATCTTGAAAATAGTCACAACCAGGTCCAGGCATGAGTGTGTGCATTCTCGTGTATTTATGTATTAGTAGAGGCATGCACAAACATCTTTACCTGTCAACACAGAAGATAAAGCACTCAACAGGTTACTCTTTGAAGAATTTTTAGAGTGGAACTTTGTCTAGATGATGTGATTACTGCATATCTGGCATATACTTATAAATCTGCACACAGTGTTTGCATGAAAGCAATTGGGGGGCTAAAGTTCTGGTTCTGGTCACAAAGCCATGGCTCTTTGTGACCTCACATTACACAGTCCCATACTGTATGTCTACAGGTTGAAATGAATTTAACTGCGGGGTAACTTTCCCTTTTTATGTGAATGCGTTTAGAAGCCAGATCAGGATAACCTGTTATGTATATTACAAGAGCTAAGACAATCAAGACAGAACATGGGAAATTGCTGTTGTTTTACCATGTGCTGAAGCTCTTGGCTAGAAACCACTGATTTGTAGTTCCAACATAAACCCAAGGAGATTAAAAGAGAGACATTGAGACTTTCACTCTCTTTCCTTTTCGCAATTGCAAAACATTGCCTCCCCCTTCCAACTCCTCTTATCAGCATCTAAAATAGCTTGAAGGAAATGAAGGAAAATGACTTTATTTCAATTACTCCCACTGAACAGTGCTAAACAAATTCTTTACTTCTTACACACAGTTTGCCTTTTTTCAGATGAATAAAGAACTTTAGCATGTTTTTGTATTTATGATCTGAGATTTTCTTCTGGATGTTAATGTCTGTTCATGCGACCTCTCTGGTGCCAACAGGTTGGGGCTTTGGCCAACATGGAGAAGTGTCCATCTAACGCTTACACAGACAGTGGAGAATGCTGCAGTCAGTGTCCACCCGGCGAGGGCGTCATCAAAAAATGTGGAGCCACTCAAACTGTTTGTGCTCAGTGCCTTGACAGTGAGTATTGCAAAACATTCATTTGATGGTATCTATGGCCATAAACACTGACTGTATAACTGCCAAGTTTTCACAAAAAAGTATTTTATGGCACCATGGTATATTTGTGTGTATATATATATATATATATATATAACACTTTTATTTTGCCAGCATGCAATGATTGTTAAGAAGGCTGAATATAAAGCCGAGACAACTCCAAATGTCCTTATTTTTAAAAATAAGATGAAACTAATGGTGGCATATATCCCCCTTATGGTCATGACCTGCAGCTGAAAAGAGGCTGGAACATTACCAAACATAATGGGCCACAACAATATTTTGGGTCAGTACAACAGCTTTAAAATCAATCATTCATAACCTGGATTCAGTGAAACCAGGGTATGAATGACTCCAGGAGGGTGCACAAGTGTTAAGAATAACTTTCCACCTCTTAGGTGTCTTGCAAAGCCCTACAAATGATAGATTTAATGTATTTAAATTTGAGAGTAAACTGAAGGCCAGGCATAACAGTTTGCAAACATAGCTGCCCTTGTCTTGGCCTTTACCATGTAAGGAGATGGGCTGCATCACACTGAAAGACAATATGAGGACAGTGATAGCAAGATGATGAGTGAGACCAATTTCAGATATTGCAGTTTATACAATGGATAAAAAATACAACTGAAATTAGTGTTCTGCATTTAGATTAACACACAGGGTTTATGATAGCATTGAATAAATCATGTAGAATGGACTCAAACCTAACACTGTGAGTATGGCAAATGATAGACGTTGTCAAAGAAATCGAATGTTTCTCTTAGGTGCAGTTATGCTAGAAGGTAAAGGATGTGTAAGTCCCATATGTGAGTATAATATGAGTATTATAGAGCTTGTGGAGAACAAGATTCATCCACAGCCAGTTTCCCATAGTTTTCCTTCTATGAATTCCCTGACCATCCTGAATACAGGGCAGGATGTAGCTGTCAACCTCTCTGGGTCAGTGAATGATAGCAAACCATGAGCCAAGGAGTCCCACAGTAAGAAAACATTTGGTCTTTAGGTCATGAGAGATGTCATAAAGAATATGGGGATGGAAAAGTATTCATTCATATCTGTTTTGTGGAATGAAGCTATTAGAAATGCATCACAACTAACTATGTACTGTTAGCAGATAGCCTCTGGACTACTCATTACTGGCCACTCTAACATCTGTTTGCATAAAAAAAGATATTGTGAATATGCACAAGAGTGTGAGCTTAGAGTCAGCTCAAACCCTAGACAGTCCTCCACATAATCAGCAGGACAATCCTATTCATATATTTTACTCTAGGTCCTAAGTGGCTAATTGGTGGAGGGATATTCTTCAATAAATCCACAGTTACAATGTCATATAATTCCTCCCAATGATTTATCAGACATTTTTTCCCTCCTGACATTAACCTCTTTATTGCAAAGAAGCAGACACGAGCCTGTTTGACCCACACTGATCTAGCATGACTTGAAGCTTTCCAGCATAAGAACGTGTCTGTTGGACAGGGGGCGAATCTTTATTATCTGGAAAGAGCTCAGATTCTCTCTTTTAGGCACATCCCACTTAAGATAAATGGGGCATCTTTCTGGAGCCAGTATGCTCCCTCTTCTGGACCTGTGACAAAGCTTAAACCTTTTGTCTTCTTCTATAGGGTTAAGATTCTGAACCCTTTCATTCCTGCTATTTTTTGTTACAGGAAGAAACAAGATATTGTTGGGACCTGTCCATGCTGTATCTCACCTCTCACCCTGTGAAAAGTGGAATAAGTGTGTTTAGAAAATGGTTAGAGGAATAGATGGATTTCTTCTATCTAAAATTTTCTCAACATCAACTTCACCTCAGGAGATGTCTTCCACATGTTTTTTAATGCATATTTCCACAAGACCGTTGCATTTTCTTTAGAAGTATACAGTTATATGCTGCACGCTGGTTTCCTCATAAGCCTTCATTTAATGCAGATAGTTAACAGAGACCTGGCTGAAGTGGAAGAGAGGAAGGCAAACTGAAAGACATAGAGGAGTTTGGATTGATGGTCTGATAAGAAGAGATGAAACAGAAAAAAACAGTTGTACTGCTGGAAAGGAGACAAGGAAAACATCTTATCCAGTTAATGGTTCATACACACACACATACACGTACAGACAAGAAAAGAAAAGAACTCTCACATGCAGACACAACATTTGCTGCACAATGCTCAGAAATGATTAAGTAAGGAATCCTTACTTGGGGGGTGGAACTAAGGGAAGGATAACATAAAATCAGAAGAGAAAGTACTGCTGTTCTTTGATTTACTGAGGAAAGAGAAGACTATCTACACTCCCCTCCATCTGCTTCAATCGCCTCCCCTCCACCCACCCACCCACCCACCCACCCCTCTCTCCATTCAGCAGTCACAGTGTTATTAATGTATTGACTTGCATTATTGATGCATGGCATTATGATAATGGCTCAGAGAGCACTCATGGGGGTAGTGAGGACATTCTGAGTGTGTGTGTCTGTTTAAAGAGAGGGAGGTTGTTGTGGGAGATAATGGGTAAGGGGTGAGGGGACAGCAGTACATAACTGGACACCAGCAAACGCACAAAGTGAGAAGGCCTGTTAGTGTCCACCCCTGAAAAAATAATTAAACAAAAATGAGAGGAACACACATTTGACACCGTCAATTAAAGACAGTTACCCACATGGATTCACCTGGTTCTCAAATGACAGGGGTTCTGCTTTCTTTCCTTCCTTTTGTCTGTGTATATCGTTGCCTCAGCGCCTATCTCTTTTCATCTACATTTAAATCTCTGTATGGTCAGAGCTTTCATTGTGGTTGGTGGGCCACTGACTGAAAACTTGATATGCTGTGAGACCATGTGCTGAAAAGGGTCCACATGGTTGCTGCATGCCAGCAGCCTCCTGTCTCCAACCTTGTCTTCTTCTATTTTAAGAGCTCAAATTAAAAGATGACCCACAGTAATTTGTAACCTATTACAACCCACTGATTCTTGTTCAGCAAAACTGTAGAATATTGTGTGGTTAAATGTTTAGCGCTAAAGTTAAAGCTGTTTTCAACATGATTTTGTTTTGTATCTTGGAACTTAATTTTAAGAAAATTTTTCTGTCTAAATATGACAGTTGGTCTTGGCATTTACAGATGAAACAGCCTAAGTATTGTTGAAGCGATATTGGTTGATGTACCAGATACTCCTAATGAGTTAAGTACATCTTGACCTGAACAGTAGTCATTTAAATAACCCTATTATGCTAATGGTCCAACTTATGATTTAATCTTAAATAATAAAGATACTGACATGTTTAAAAAATGTATATTTTCTCCAAAATGTTTTGAATTCAGATTAACTGCTCCATATTGCAAACCTTTGTATCTTGGTATACAGTATACGAATGCATCACACAATTGTGTAATTATGTTGAGGAGGAACACCTCAGTCTTTACACTCAAAAAAGCGATATTTAAAATGTGGAAAAAAAGAGGTGTTCCTGTTTTAGTAGTTTAATTTAGCTCTTTGCTTTAGGTTTTGATGAATTAAAACAGTCTTTGTGCATTATTCAGCTCTTTGATTTATCTCACAGAAAAACTTTCACAAATTGACCAACATACATTGTCTTCATCTTGCGGTATGAAATTAAATAGATTTAATGGGATGTTTTTTTTAAACATTAACTGTCAAATGACATTTTTCTTGTGCTCCATGGTAGAGATTTTCCAGGAATGGTTTCAGTCTATTCTGATATCCTTTGCTGTGACTTGCACAAACACAAGCACACAAACTGCTCTTACAAATGGGTCTGCTGCATAATTTAGTGCATATCCCGGTTCTCTATGTAGCTGAAATACAATTCCACAAAACAGGCAGTATTGATTCTATCCTTTGTACATATACTCTGAAATCCTGCTTGGGTCCAAAAAGAATGAGAACTAATTCTAATTTTAAAAACTCCCTCCAAGAAACAGTTGCAGCGCATCTATATTCATTGAAACTACTCTTTCACATTTTTATGGTTGCATTCCCTTAGTTTGGGGTTACTCTACATCAAAGCTAATTAGAATGGGAATAGTTTAGAACGGGGAAACTTGCACATCCACATACTAGTATAGGCTTCCAGACTAAACCTTAATTGGAAACAGCTTTCCGTAACTTTTTGTCCCAAGTTAAATGTCCATATTTTTTCTTGCAGGTGAAACCTTTTCTGAAAACTTCAGTCACACAGAGAAATGTCAGCCCTGTACACAATGTGAAGGCCTACACCGCATGGACACACCGTGCACTGACTCCAGCGATGCAACTTGTGTGTGCAAGTATGGCTACTACTTTAATGAGCTCCTGGGACGCTGTGAACACTGCACAAAGTGTCCAGAGGGTCGGGGCATGTTGTACAGCTGTGAGTATGACAGAGATACAGTGTGTGAGGAGTGCACCGGAGACACTTACTCAGACCAGGAGAGTTCTCGAGAGCCATGCATCCCATGCACCACCTGTGATGAGGAAGGGGTGTTACAGGCTTGCACCCCTAACAGTGATACAGTTTGTCAAGGTAAGATAATTGCCTCACTTTCATTTAAAAAAATCAGTTTGTGCATCTTTTGTCAAACTAAGCTGACACGTGTACATTGTAGTTGGCTTTGCTGAACAAATCGAATTTTCCCATGAATTAATGTTAAAGTTTAAGTTTAATATTCTCATGAAATACATTTGTTTGCTGTTTAAAAAAGTAAGTTGTACATAAACACTGAACAGTGTAAGAGGAAATCTGTACATTTTCAGAAAATCAATCAGCACGCTACAATACTAACAGTTGGAGAGCAGGAGCAGATAATCTAAAGAGGCATTTACAAGAAATGAAAATCTCATTAATGCTACATGAGCTCAAAGATCATAGCTATTCAAATAGCTTTCAGTCAATTCACAAGACTCTGCAACTATGCACCATAACATTAGAGCTAAATAACAATGTAAGCCTCTATGCTGACAGTACCAGTAAATATGTGAATATGATGGTGGGTCCAAAAACAAGAAAACTCTAACCACTTGCCACATCAGATGAACTGAAAAATCTTGAGGCTAAAAAAGCCAAGGAACAGGATACAAATCACTATCATGACTCTCACAGAGGACACAGAGACATGCAGCAGCATTCTTGGTACTTGGGCTATTCTTGGACTATTCAGTGACTGCCATGCAACATTTTCTTGAGAAGTGGCCCTTCATATATAGAAAAAAAAGCACAAGGATAAAGCAGAACTTTCCAACTTTGACTGACATACACACATATCTGTGGGCTGATATATAAACACTGAGCAAGTTTATGATGAACTTCTGTGCAGAATGAAGTTGATTTACTGGGTTCAACACTGGGGGTCAGGATGAAGTGAATAGAATATTTGTGAGCCCATATTTGCTGAGCAATGCACTGGACTTTTTATTTCATCAGCTGCATAATCATTTCATCTCAGTTTCACTCTATAGGAGCTGTTGGCCCATCAAACTAAATGCCACTCGGAAGCTTGTCTCATTGTCTACATGGACTCATCCCACCCAAAGTAACAAAGACCACAGTCTTTATTAATATTGAGGGTTTAGAGAGAGGTCATATCTGTGAACAGGGCTCTGAATTTCTTTTATATCATTGAACCCTGTGGCTATCACACTCCAAATCACAAATTCCTCATGACTACAGTCACTTCTCATTCCAGTGAACTGAAGCCTCAGATTAAATCAATGCTTTTGTGAGATGACAATAAAAGGAGTCTGTTAATCAGCCATGCAGTCTTTTGGGGCAGTGGCCTTAAAGATGTTGATATCACAGTGATGAACACAGAGCTCCATTCATCCATCCATCCATCCATCCATCCATCCATCCATCCATCCATCCATCCATCCATCCATCCATCCATCCATCCATCCATCCATCCATCCATCCATCCATCCATCCATCCATCCATCCAT
>JABUIW010000056.1:5707155-5742102 GCA_013363375.1 Menidia beryllina
CACACACACACACACACACACACACACACACACACACACACACACACGCACACACACACACAAAACTCTGCACGAGCTTCCGGGAACTGATACTTCTATCCATGGATTGAAATCAATAAAGTGACTGATTGAACATTACAGATGTAAGGATGAAGGTTTAGAGGAAAGGGAGTGGTAAGTGATTAGGTCAAGTCCATTTTGTTATTGAGATGATAGGTGAGTGGGAAGGGAGTTGTTTCCTTCCTGAGTTTGTCTGACCTTTACAATTGACAGTTTGCCCTCTAGAAATCAGAAATGACAATCAGCTAACCAACACCATGCACTGCACCCCAGGCCAGACATCTTGGACAATGAAAGGGAAAAGAAAGAGTAGAAATCGTGGAAGGGGTGAGGTGAATTGGAGGATTGGCATCATTAAGATGGAAAATGCTGACTAGTTTCACTGCAAACAGTTATATTCAGCTTTGCTGACTACTAAGAGGCAACTTTAAACATCTGTTGCAGTTAAAAAGTGAATTAAAAAGTGCTACTATATCATGTGTTTCTGGCAACTAAAAAGCACAGTCTGTAAAACGTCTAAAATGCAAGCAAAAAAAAAAAAGTAAGATCTTAGATATCAACTATTCTCACTCAACATCTTTAAACTCATCTCTTTATTGTTTAGCGGATTATTTCTTGACAAACCAGTTATTCCTGGATATTATTGTCAAGCAATGATTGGCCAATCTAAACATATGGGGGATCTTATAGAGTGGTCAGTCCCAGCTGGCATTGGACAGACCGATGATAGAATTAAAGACAAATGGGGAAAAAAATAAAAGGGAAAAATGCCATCAACATTCCTTATATCATGCGTCAAAATTGCTGCCACATCAGTAGCCATAAAGAATCCCAAGCCCCACTTTGACTTAACAATTCAGTCTCTTTGTATTGCACAGTCACTCTTTGTGTGGCTTATAGCTTAGACCCATCACATCTACTGACCTATATCTCAACTGAGTTGGGCTGTATGGTCACAGCTGACCTTCTTGCTCAGTCTTCCTGCTCAGTCTTCCTCACATCGTAACACAGTATGAGTATTGTAACAAGGCATGTTCTCAACCCAAGTGTGTCTCTTTGTCAGCTGCCAAACATCTAGGGACCCCTATTCCTCTCCTGCAGTCGCTTGCCATCCTTCAAGAATTTGGCCCCTGACTTCCAGAGGTTATTTTTCAGTGGTGATTTGGTATGAGTGAATGATTCTGGTGACAAGGGTGAACACAACACCCGTGCCTCGCTTGTGCCGTCAATTCATTGCGAAATTCTCAATGAAGGATTAACAGCGTGTGTTGGAAAATGGTTCCTTTGTCAAGTAAAGCCTTCCTCGAGTGTAATAGTTGTACTGTGATATGTAGAGAACATTTTAACTCGAAATACTATTTTGTAGTTTGCTATCATTTATGAGTTCAAGACTTTTCCAGTACTTCCGTACATCCTTCTTTTTTAAGTCTGGATTCTACAAGCTCTGTTACGCAGTCTTTATCGTCACTTTTCATGGTACCACCACAGTATTTCAGAGAAAAAGTAAATTGTTTCCTTTTCCTGTGTAATGTGGTTTTTGTTGACTGATACATTCCCTCAGGGCCCAACCACAGATCCTTAGTCTATTAGTTCAATGGAAATAGTTAACATCAGTATGGATTCTGATAGCTTTGATCACCAGAGCCTTCTACGGAATTGGCAGTCTAATATGAAAAAGACAAACTTTTTAATATGTGTCAAAACAAATATTTATTAGCAAAATAAAGATGAAAACGTGAACCAACGCACATGTCCAAAAATGCATGACTGTTACTAGCAAATAAGGACCTAAACTATACAACAGAAATATAAATGACTATGAGCGACTTACAAGAAAGGCAAACACAGACCGTCAGAGAGGAGTGAGACAGAGAAATCTGGTGAGAGTGGAGAGAAGGAACAGATGCTGAGAATATGGTCTGGTCGATAAAAGCGATGGCGTTACTCCTCTGCACTCTCAGGTTTCTCTGGTTGACCTCTATGAGTGCTGATCATGTTCTGCCGCAGACCAGGCACACACATGTACCAGCACAACATACACACCCAAACTAACATAGCCATTTCCACACTCCCTGCACATAATCTTATCCATGTTTAGAATGGTGGCAGACAAATTACATTACAAATTATATGGGCTATTTAAGGTGGGCCCTTACTCAGAAATCTTGAGGAGAAAAAAGAAAGTAGATATAGATCAACAAAACAGGTTAGAAATGTATCAGTTCAGTTGATCTTGTAACAATAGTACAATATTGTTGTGTGCTGAAAGGCATTTTAGCCTTTGCTGGGATAAGCTGTGGTTGCAGCCAATAAAGAAAAGAAATTAAAACAAGCCACTCCTCCACTTTGTGCTTAAAGCCAAGGTCAACCTGTAAAGTATATGGTATTGAAAAGTCAACACCTGTTTGTGAAGTCCGCAAAAGACTGGAATGGCAAGTTCAACTCAGGTGTGGCTGAACATAATCTCCCATGCACGCATGCACACCCTCCCCAGTTTACAAATGCACTTATATTAGACCTCAGACTGCACTATCTGTCCATGTAATTATTCACAGGTTTATCATTATCAGGCAAAGACCAGGAGAAACTTCCTGTGATTTTAGGCTGTCAGAGTGGGCACAAACACAGATATAATCAGCATATCTGTACAGTGACTGCAGATTTACTATTGACATAACCTGTTATTTGGGACGTGTTGCATCTTTCAGGTTTGACTATTTTAATGATATGTTTGTGGGTTCTTAGAAGTCAAACATCAGCAACACAGGATGATTATTTCCAGGTTCAATTTGTGTGTGTCCTGTTAGTCTTAAAAGCTGTAAGGGACTCTTTTAAGACTTTATTTTTTCTTAAAACATAGAAAAACCTACCTTACTGATTATCCTTTCTTTTCTCTTTTTTCCAGTTTAGTTGCATATTTAAAGATGAATAGTCACGCTTCCATAAGACATCAAATTAACTTTTTCCAATTTGTTGTACTGAATTTCCCTTATCAGTATGAGAAAAATGTGGATGTGACTTATTAATGGGTCAACAATGGGTGGACTGTTCCTGAAAGAGTTCTCAGCACGATAACGCTCCTAGCTAGAAGAATTGGTTTAGTAACCACAGAGTGCAATGGAAACAAGCTGAGCTCAGCAGAAAAATGTCACCTTTCCTTGTTGTCTGACCATGTTTTATTTGAGGCTTAGTTTGTGGTTCAGAAGAGGCACTTAGGGTCCTGTTTAAATTGCAGCAAATACTCATAATAAATGGATGAGTCAATGGATCAGATTGACGGGGGGCACCATGGCTGTTAAATGGTAATGATTTCATACAACAGAAGAGAATATGCTTTTAAAACGTCATTAAGAGCCAAAAATGTGATGTTCCAATCACCACTAAAATCTGAGCTAGTGTAAAGTAAAAGTTTAAATTAAGAGTTGTCCCATTTCATTGCATATATCTTATGTGTAATACAGGGTAAAGATATCTTGACAAAATCCTGACAAACTCTTGTGGTGAATGTAATGGTGGTTCGGTTTCCATTCATCCGTCTTTGGATATCTAAGACAGCAAGTTGCAACTTGATATGTCCTGGCTTGATCAGGAGCTTGATTACATGACTTCTGTTTCTTCACATCTTCCTGCTCATGTAAATATAGTGAATACACTATGTATACACAGCCCTGCACTAGCTTGTCAATGTCTGCCAAAAATTTAATGTAGATTGTTGGCAAAAAAATGGAAAAAACCTGAAAGAGCTGAATCAAACATGATTACAGTATTAATTCAGATGTGTCTGTACATACATTGATTCTAAGCAGCTGTCAATGTTTTGCAAAATGACCAGAAAACAGACTGCAGTGTTTTGTAAATCTAACAAAACACGATGTAGATCAGTTCCTGTCTGGTGTAGAATTCTGGTGTTTAACGTCTTCATCGTCATGTTTTTTAATTTCTCAGTGCAACGCCAAATAATTTCACCTGATCAAAAGTCTTGACAGCAGACAGGCCTGTATAGCACACTCAAAGTTCTACTAAGCCATACTGTTGGAATTGACAGTAACACAAAGTGGTATACAAGAAGTAAACTATTGCTCCTGCATTCCTACTACCTGGGTGATATTATTGGAAAGACTACCTTGATAATTCAGTCTAATACCATCAGATTAACTCTGATAGAGCTGCGTTTACAGACGATGATTTCTAAAGTTTGTTCCTGAGCCAAGCTCAAATAATGATTTTCAGTCCTTTTTTCTTGACCATAAAGATCGTCATATTCTCCAATGCTACTTTTGATGTGCAAGATGCTAGTGCACATCAACCACTAACCACTTACTTTAGTACACTCAGGATCATGACTGAGTTCTCTGGCTATAAGCTGTAGATATTTTTATCTTAATAATCAATTAAACAAATAGAGAAGAATTTATACTTTTCACAGATGACGCCATATACATATAGACATATATATAGATATTATCACTTGGTATGCATGAAAAAAGCCTCTGTGAGTGTCATAAGCCTTCCATGTTTGAGAGCCTGTAAAGCATGCATGTACACAATGTCCCTGCAGAGATTAATAGAGCACAGTTACATTATGTACAGACTTCATTATTGAACCAATTGGATGAAAATCTGATGATCTGTTTATTACGTTTGTGACTTACTCTGCTGTGCATCATATGATAGTCCTAGGAGCTGGAGCATACCCTGAGTTCAACACACCAAAATTACATTACAGCCCATTCTTGAAAGCCTTTTCAAAGCTTTGGAACTATTACCTGCGGTGCCATCTCAAAGACGTTGAGGAACCTTTTGTGCAATACTTCCCACATCCTTCTATGTATTAATATAGCTTAACTTCTTCCTCTTCAGCTTTAAACAGCATTATGTGAAATCTGTGCACCACCTCATTCAATTCACAGAACTTTACCTGAAGGGTTTGAAAAAGGAGCTAGTGCTTGTTATGAGTCTTACGGCTTGTGCATATGTGTTCTGTTGTTCTGAAAGCATCTGAAGGTTTATTTATTGACTCTGAAAGGTTAAAAAGCTGCTGATAGTGTATCAGTAAAACAAACAAATCTTTGTGAGCTATAACTATTTAACAATAAAAACACTTAAATTGCTCCATGCCATGCATCCATTGAAACATGCATAGAAGAAAAGGTTATCCTGTGGGATACATTTCCTTATTCCCTCAAGGGTGTCAAGATAATATAGCACCAGTGTCAGCTTAAGGATTGGCCTAGACTTAGGAGTGATTGATTTTAATAACAGGACATTTGGTAGATGAGTGTTGCCATAAAGTACTTATTACATGTTCAGATTCCTACAGTGAAAAAACCTCAAGAGCAGATCAGCACATTTCCTAATAAGCATTTCACCTTATGAGTGAAAAATGGCTGCCTTGCACTCAGAGATCTCCTGAGGTATGTAAAGTCCTTGGAAGTCAATGCGCTGATTTCCTGTTCATGATGTGAGTAACTGTAAGTAAGTGACAGGCAAAGATAGGAGCAAACATGGCTGCTAATGGTTGGAACAGTGTGGGCTGGAGTGGATGGGCAAACATGCTCATTCCACTGTTAATGGTACCTTAGGGAGGAGAAAAAAAATTAACCATAATGTGGTGTCTAATGTGGGTGTTGATGTGCTTGTGTTCATCAGCATGAAAAGAGTCAGTGTTTGGCCATGCTTTGGTAGAAATAAGCTCAAAAATTGATTGAAGCTTGGAGATAGATGTTCTGTGTGTCCGGCTGTATTTGTTTCCCTATGCAGACGTTGTGTAGACATTTTCCAATTATGTCTTGCTGGGATAGGCTCAGGTACAGTTGAATAGTTCCATTTCATCCATTGCGCTGTTATTATATTCATAATATTATCAATCATAAAAAATCATGTGCTTCTTTAGTGCGTTAGCCTCATCTGAGCATGCATCTGGTGCAAGAGGAGCTTGAGTTTAACAGATAGGCACATTCAGTCGAACCGCAGTCATCTGCCTCAACCAGTTTGGGCAGATGATTTAATTTCATAAAAAGATGTTTTGTAAATAGTTGGTTAACATTATAATTTATAAACCATGTTATGGGCTTCCTCTTGAAAGAAAATCATAAACACAATGACCCAAAATACATAAAAGAAACTAAGATGCAGTGAGAGTGTGTTTCCCTTTCACAGCACGGCTATGTTGTAAATGGGAGGCTCATTCGTAAGTGCAGATGTAATGACCTGTCAGTACTTGTGTGTTTTGGCACAATTTTGATCTTTAATTTTCTTGGTTAATATTTTACTTTGTTTACTCCCTCGTGTTTTCAGTTATATTTACTTCCTATGTCACACCTTTCTTCCTTGCGGTTCATTTAATTGTATATTTGTGTTTAGTGGGGTTTTTTTTTTTTATGGGAGAGCAACATGTCTCAGCAATGTTGGAACAAGGACAACAGCTCATTAGGTTAACAGGCAACTGGTTAGTAACATGATTGGGTACAAAAAGACCACCCACCAAAGGAAGAGGCTCTCCACTGTAAAGACGTGCAGAAGTTCAGATGTCAGTAAAGAACCTCCTCCAAAATGTAGGGCAGTTCTTCAGCCCTCTAAGTGAAACGTAGCTGCTCTCTTTCATTGAACGTCTTAAAAACATGGAACGGATGTAGACATTTATGTTGCAGAGTTTAACCTCTAGCAGTTTATTTGTTGACATGCATTTGCATTTGACTTTTATGAAGTGCCACAATTCATGAAATAAAGATTTCAGTGATGTTGCAAATTTATGGTCAGAACCCAATGTTGCATATTTCATTTTATTAGAAGGTTATTAAAATATATTTACCCCTCTCTTACCACATTCTTGTTTGTCCTGTCCAGTGCATAACTCGTCACTGTCGCCCACACCATTCACTGGTTCTTTGATTCCCACCTACGACGACTTTACGCCAGACGACCCCCCACCAGAGGGCCCCACCGACAGCACCACCACCACCACTAACGGTGATCCTCCAGAGAAGATCTTCCAAGGACTGAACGATAAACTCATCCCCATCTACTGCTCCATCTTAGCAGCTGTTGTCGTCGGTTTTGTGGCTTTCATCATCTTCAAGGGGTAAGAATTTGAATCCATGAATTGATAATTATGCCTCTCAAAATGTTTTGAGAACTGAAATGCTCAACAGTTTTTAATTTAATGGGGTTGTTTTTTGTGCCTGTTTTCGGGTATTTCTTTTTATAGAACAAAAGGATGTCAGTGCTTCCTTCTGGACATGGTTTTTGTTTATTTGATCCTAAAATGAACCAATCTGAAATGATAACCACCATAAAACCCGCATAACTTGCGTACTTCATATTTAATCTTCTGCTTTCCTACGGGTCACACTGTGCTCCACTGACCCTCTATTGCTTTTATACTCCTTCTAAATGTTGAATGTAAAATATGTCCCAGCCTCTGTTCTGTTTGGCAAGTTTTGTAAGTTCATGCATAAACAAATATACACAATTATATACACAATTCATCATTTTTATTAAAACATTTGTAATAATACAGATCTGAGAACTGTGGGCTTTCAATTTAAACAGATTTTGGAGCAGTTGATCAGAAGTTGTTTTTTTTTTTGTCAAGCTTTCTCCTTAAATATAAGAAAGTCTAAATATTGTACATTGATTATACTTTATTATGATTGCACTGACTGCCAAAACTAACAGAATGTAGAAAGAAAATGCTCTGTACTAAACGGTCATGCATCCATCAATCAACAGAGATCATTTCACAAAGCTTTCCGTGGTGTTTGTTGGGAATTTGACTGACCCCAGAATGCAGATTGACAATTTTTCTCAAATTATTGCTCAAAAGAAATACATTAAAAATACCTGTTCCATGACTTCAGTTGTTGTTTCTGAAACTGGTATATTTTGCAGGACCTAAGCCTTTTGTTTCAGTTATAGGATTTTATGCATCAGGACATGATATGTGACAAAGAAGAAAAAAAACTCACTCAGAATTTGAGAGATGTGAGATTTATGACACAGAATCGTGAACTATTTGACAAATTCCATGCCAAAATGCAGAGAAGGCGTTATTAGGAAAACTAAGCGTACCCCTATATCCATCTGCTTCAATTCTATAGTAGAATTTTAAGAATAAAAGGAGTCCTTTCGTTTTCACAATGCTGATGCATATAATGTATTTGATTTAATCAGGGTTACAACTAATCTAACAAAATTAATGACAATTTTGCCAAACCTAAGTATTTCTGTCTCTGGTTTCACTCTCATTCAGTTGGAATAGCTGTAAGCAGAACAAGCAAGGAGCCAACAACTGCACAACCAATCAGAACCAGACTCCGTCACCTGAGGGAGAGAAGCTCCACAGTGACAGCGGCATTTCTGTGGACAGCCAGAGTCTGCAGGAGCAGCAGGGCCAAACTCAGGCGCAAACCGGTACACACACACATTGACACTGACTAATTCCCCAGACATACCTGCACAGAGGCCACTCCCTCATTACCAGCGAACGCACTACAACAGCTCTGATTCAAAAATGCTGGCCATTAATTTACTAAATGCACGTGTTAGCACCAAAGACAGTGTTGATCTTGGGTTGAGTTCCTTCAGTATTGAGTAACTGAGGAAAATGCCGGAATTTTAGGTGTTTGTGAACATTTACAAGTTGTAGGCTGCACCCTGAACTGTCCTCCTGCGTCAGCTGACAGAAAAGAATTTGCCCACAGGAAGGGGCCATCTGATGGCCTCTGTCACTGCACCTTAGCTGCAATCTTTCAAACTTACTGTTGCAAATCAGTGCAACAAAACTGACAGGACCAACCAGTGTTTGTTATTTCGACAGTCAGTGCTCCGTTTGGTGACCCGTCATGTGAAAACAATTGTACAACCGAGTTCGTATTTAAATATTAATTCCATTTTTTTTTTTAAAGTAATTATATTAACTTTTTTGGGGTAGTTTATAAGATCAAATTATACAAAGATCTTTAATATCATCACCGTGGGGCCATTAGAATTAATCTAATGTTGTTAAAGACTGTAAAGAATGTACCAGCTTAGGCCTTTGTAGTAAATAAGAATGTTCTATCCCTTTTGTAGGGTAACTTTGCCACGTTCTTGCAGCAAAACGCATTTAGCTTTGTGGGACTCTTTATAAATGAACTTGTTAAATGCAACATAAATATTAAATTTGAATTGAAAATATTTTAAAGCAATCATTTTAATACATAGCTATATGTAAGGAATAAAATATAAGATTTAAAATTGCAACCTTCTTCATTTCCCTCAACAGTTGTCACAATTGATGAAGAGCCTTGTTTACTCCTTCCGCTCCACACCAGAGAAAAAGTGGAGAAGCTTCTATTCAGAGGCATTGAGAGAGATAACTGCAACCAGATGCAGGACAGTGACTGGTACAACTTGGCCGGTCTTCTTGGATACGAGGAGGAGAGGATTGCGACTTTCCAGCATGAAGAGCATCCAGTCCAAGCCCTCCTGTCTGACTGGGCAAGCAAGGACTGTGCTAGCATCGATGCGTTGTGCACGGCTCTGCGTAAGATAAACCGTGATGACATCGCTCAGAGTTTGGTGCTAAGCCCAAGTACTACAAAGCCAACTGCCACTTCTGTTGTGTGACTTTAAACTGTAAACAAAATCTTGAGCCGTAATCTTAAAATATTCTTTTATGACTTCTTTCACACAACAGAATTCATGCTACTCCAAAAGTGATGTGCTCATCAATCACTGAAATCACTGATATCATAGTTAAAAAAGGGAATTGTGAAGGAGATTAGAAAGAAACTCTTCTTCCTACGCACATCTTACAGTGAATTTTACATTTCAAAATTCACACATTTGCCAACTATAGTGCAAAGACATTGATTTCACTCCACAAATCGTTCCTTTTTTAATTTGAAAATCAACCTGCATCTCCATACAGTTGAAATCCAACTTACTATTATCAGACTTTACATGTCAGTCTTAGTCTTCTCTTCCCTAAATCTCTCAAATTTAAGTTACCAAAGAGGTGATGAAGTTCATGTCAGGCGACATTATTTACACGTCAGTTAGAACTGTGAAGTTAACATGACAGATATGGCTTGTGTCTGTTACTGCTTCTGGATGAGGCCTGCATACCTCAGAGTGTCAGGACTTTTTAAAACCATGACACGCTGATAAAGAACTCAGTGACTCAAATGGACCTGTTCACAAAGATTACATCCATTACTGACTTTTATTTTAAGCAGAAGCAAGGAACAGCTGTGCATGTGGAATTAGTTTCTGCTTCTTTTTCAGTCATTTCTGCAAGTGACATCATTTTCCATCAAGATCTGTAAGAAGTGGTGGCAGCACGCAGCCAACTAGGTGGTCTTGTAGGCCTGAGGTCATTAACAAAGGCAACATGACTCCAATCTCTCCACATAACACAGTTCGTACACAGACTTCTTCACACTAACCCAGAACAGGACCTTAAGCTCATGTTATCCTGTAGCGATCCCTAATACTAAATGTACATAGGCAAAGAAGTAGAAATCCTAATTATTGGCATAGACACACACACACCTTCAGTATGTAGCCTTGCATGCATGTATTATACTTTACAACTAGACAATGGATAGCTCATGTATACATTTTAATTCTTATTCATTGTTAATGCAACAGAAAATGTCAGATCCTGCCTTATATGTGGTGTGGAGCATTCTCTTGAGGGGACCATTCAGAGTTTATAGACATTATTAGTAACAGCGTAACCTAATTCTATCTGATTTGATCTGAGATCACATGCTTTGCAATAAGTGCTTTAGATAACAGTGTGTATTGTGTTTGCAAGCTCCGATGAAAAGAGATTACACACAAAATAATCAGAATGTAAGATGAAAATGCAGGGTCTAAAATCTGTTGAACTTTATTGGCTTCAGTTCTCTGGGTATTGTGAATATTACACTTATTACAGAACCCGCCATAACTGAATGAGCAGTCTACCAGTGTTTGTCCAAGGCAGTAAATCTTGCGTCTGACAATCCCTCGAGCAGGTGAAAAGGAGAGAGAAATTAGACAGAAAAAAAGAAAAGGGTGTCTGGTTTCTCCTCTGTCTGAAACAATGACCTCTGGACAAAAGGCAAGTCAGCAGAGACAGAAGTCGAAGGATGTGTGAGGAGTTCTGACAAGGAGAAGCGGAAAAGTTTTGGGTTACTACGATGTAAAGGTTAAACCCAGGAGTCTGCACTTGCATTAACCAGCTTGTTTAAGTTTACAGCTGTTCTAATGGCAGGGTGTGCTGTTTTCTTTGTGTTGTGTCAAACCTTGTTGTTTCTGAGTTGGTTCAATCATATTCCCCTTTTTCTCTGTGTCAGTTTCATCCTGGTAGCTTTTAACGACTAATACCTGTTCTAATTTGTTTGTTTGCCTTCTGTTCTGAAGAAAAAGATTTGAAGGAACAAATGATGAAATATCTATACCTAAAGTGATTCAGTAACTTCAGGGTTCACTCTACAACACAGACTATTACTAAACTAAAGTATGCTGAGTGTCATACCATAGTGTTAAGTTACATGAAGGTACTCTTACTACTCTCCAAAGGTAGCAGTTTTTATTTTCCCAATAATAGTATAATAAGTAAATTTAATTACCTTTCTGTTGTTGTCTTACACTGTAGCATGATGTTTGTCATTTTTGCATCCAAGTGCCTGGGAACCAATTCAGGTGTGTGCAGATGTAAATTTGTTGTTTTTACCGACTTGTATGTATACTGTCTCTCCTTTTTCCCTATTGTAAATAAAAGCTGTGTTAGATTTTAGTATTAGTTAAAGCCAAAAAGCTGAGCATCTACTGTGGACCATTTATATAAACAGGACTTTGTTCATTTTCTCTTTTCTTTTCTTTTATGTCAAAGGGAATGTGGTCTTTTTTAGGAAGTATGCAACTCTTCGCCATCTGGTATCGACCTTACTATATAACGATAACTGAATTAAAAATAAGATCAGTACGAAGACGAAAATCTGCAATAATCATTCCTGCAAAACAAAGCAAAGTTGTCGTAAGTTTTGTGAGAATTCCCTGTTATAGGCTGCACTGTGATTTGAAGTATTGTGAGTCAGTTATCTTTCCCTGACGCTGAATGAAGTGTCTCTGTTCTTGGATGCTGCTACCTAATAGTGAAAATCCTAATTGTGGGATCACAATTATGATATTCACACATTTTGGAAACTCTCAGCTATTTCTCTAGTTACAAGGCTATGAGTACAAATAATGAAGGGAATAAACATGGACTCTTCCTTTCCACCAGGTAAACATTCTGCTATTTAGAATCAGCACTGACCAATCTACTCTGACTGCTTCCTCCACTTTATACCAATCTAGCTGCCTGTTGGCAATAACTGTATCTTCTAAAATGCACTTCTCAAAATATCAGGTTTCCTTATCCTTTAAATCAAAATAACTCTTTTTTGAGCTTACATTATTTACAACAGCTGAGAGTTTAACAAGTTAGGCCAGAGCTCATTTATAAACCCCCCCTCTATAAATCTAGAGTTCAATGTTGAATCTAAAATGTCTCCTCAGTCTGTGTTTCTGAGTCCATCATTATTTGTCTGCTACAGGAAATACAAGATACGATATGCTGTGAGGCCAAATTTCTACATTTTTTGTGGTTTAGTGAGCATTTTGGTATCATTATTTCTGTTGAAAGCTGTACATCACTAGATGTTGAGAAAGCCTTTGTTGTGGTACAAGACATCATGCCGTGAAGTCAGAATTAAACCTGATCTTGGAGGCATTCCTAAACAGTATTTGTTCAGTCTAAAAGGGATTGGTGGATGGAGATTGAACGTTTTGTACAGTAAACCCAGATGAAGGTGAATGTTGTGATACTGCACTTAAATATAGAAAGTAACTACACTAAAGGGGTGGTAATGTGCAGATTAAAGGCTGTCTTTTGAGTGTACAGTTGTGGCAATATGGCTGACAGTGGTAAGACAAAAAAAAATGAACCAGGGTTGCATTGTATAGATCCAGGAAACACTGAATGTTCCTTGTAAAATAATGCATATTCTGTTAGATGTGAATTCGCTATATTCCTACAGCAGACAAGCAGTAAATAAAGCTCTTAAAATTCATTCTTTCTTTGTATCGATCCACAAAACAAATACAGAGCTACATGTTGAGACACAGGGTGAAGGTTAAAAAAAAAACCTGCATCTTAGGTTGATTGGAAATTCCAAATTGCCCTCCGGAGTGAGTGTGAGTGTGAGTGTGCGTGATTGTTCGTCCTTGTGTGTCTCTGTGTGGCCCTGCGATGGAATATAGGATGGTCCAGGGTGTACCCCGCCTCACACCCATTGACCACTGGGATGGGCTCCAGTCCCCCCCAGAACCCCAATAGGGAATAAGTGGTTACGATAATGGATGGATGGATATTAATATACATTTCACATGTAGTTTATGTTCCCAGCTACAACAGATTGATTTTTATATGGCCCTGGTTATTAAGTATTTAAAGCTGAGAAGACCCTTTCCTCTCAGAGTAAATTAAAGTTCTTTTGGCGTGTAACTCAAGCTAATTGAGACAGACTGATTACTGAGGGCTTCAGTACAGTGAACGACATGAGAGAAAGAGGATGAGAGGAGAAGGAAGCTAGATAAACTGATCCCTCATAAGCCTAGTTAAACTGACTGCATGAATTGTGGTGTGTGGTCAGTAGTAACACATGACTGTCATAATAGCCTGTCAACACCACTGGACTTAACCTGGTGAGTGATACTGTATAATTAATGGTGCATGAAATAACATGTGGGCCTACTGCTTTTCTGTCATTCTGTTATGTATGAAAAAAGATGACTGGATTGGGCTAAGAATAACCTAAACTTATATAAATAACATGAAATAACAGGTATATCAACAAACAAAGTTTTAAGATACTTTAATTCAACAACCATACACATTAAGTATATGATTAATGAGTGATATATCAACACAAAAGCTCCACTTATTGTGTTCAGAGATATTAAGCCTATTGTAAATCCTCAGAATAGTTGTTCTTGGTGTAAGTACCGTGTGCAAATGACATAGATAGGATAACTTGCAATACATCTGATAAATAAAAATTCATTTCAAATGTGAAACACCAAACCATGCTTTCAGAAATTACATTCAAACATAAGATAGACCTACTTCTTTTTTCACTATGTTCCCAATTAACTTAAACTGGATGAAACAGACCTCAACCTGCGTACTTGCTCCTTACAGTCTGATCTATATTTGCTTGTTTAGATAAGAAGTGGCAAATGCAGGTTGTGAAACAGTTGCAGTATCCAGTATCAGTCTCTCAGTGACCTGCGGTTCAAATGGAAAACACATTGCTTAGCTAACTGCTGCTAACCTCCAGTGAGTCGTTAGTGAGGAATGTTTGACATGTAAAGAGAACCATGTGTGCAGAGGTGACATGTGTTGGTGAAAGGGGATAAGTCATGTTGAGGTTTGGTGACAGGTTGAATTTGGCTGCATTTTAAAGAAAGTGAAGAAAATTTACTCGCACCAACCAACACTGACCATTGAGGTTGAAGAGCCAAACAACCTCTAATGAATGTTAATGCATATGTTAACAAAATTATTCTGGATTTTAACTTACTATTCAAAATTAATGAAAACTACTGAAGTTCCCTTGATGATGAATCTTACATGATTCACAACAGTTATTAGATCTAACAGCCCTATTAGATCCAATAAGTATGGAATTATTGACCGAATGTAATGATTGATTTTGCTGGGAAGCTGGAAATGATAAATGAAACATACTTTTTTAAAAGAATAGGTAAGTCCAAACTAACCAAATATATGTCCAAAAGCAAACAGTGTTTAAATGTATATAAGTCTCAATGAAACAGGTAATACTGCATTCTCAGGGTGTGCTCTGCCCCCATCACTTCTACAAAGTTGCCAATGGTTGTATTTGTGATTATTGTCACATTTGCTGTCATTTTCAAGAAAAGAGACTCCTTAAACATCCCTCTACTTTTCATCAATTTTTTTTCTACTCTTAATCTGAGTGGTCTCTTCCTTACTATGTGTTGTGAATATAGTGATTAAGAAACAAACGCTAAAGTTCACCTGTAAAATTGCCTCCTAGATTGTATTAACCTATATGAACGCTGAATCCAGTCTCTGAATTGCCAAAGAAATGTCTACTTGACCCCATTTTGTAACCTACATGCCTTTTTATGGCTCATACCAAACAAGTTAGTACAATGTTCCTTTAAAAGCACTTGAAAGCACGAGGTCAAAGTAACAAGCTTCGTCATCTGTACGGCTGAACAATTACCTCTCCGAGAATCTCTTTGGACACTAAGGATGATGATGAATGACTGACAAGAAAAAGTCTTTAGATCATCCCAGATGAGGGTACATGTGCACGTTTTGATCATCGTGGACTGTAACAGGAGATCTAACATAAAGTGCAGCCTTTGAAGAGAGCTAAGCTGTGTACTTGGGTGTGCCAGAAAAGAAGACCTGACTGATCCGAGGTCAAAGGTCACCCTCTGACAATGCAAATGAAGTGATGGGGGGCTTGTGCCCATTTTGCATACAAATGGGTGTGAATATGAGGTCACTTTTCATTTCTATACCTAAATTAAAACAAAAATTTAAAGATGTAGGAACATGCAGGATTGAGCATTCAATATTTCAGCACATCAGCTGAAATCTGAAAGAATTAATCAAATGTGCCTTTCAAATAATTATGCTGAATGTTAAGATTACAAAGGGAATACATGTAAACGGATACAAAGACAGAGCATTGAAGAGGCAGCAGAGGGGGAATTAACTAGCAAAGGTTTATTAGTGATCTACAAAAGGTGTGGTCCAAACCAGAAAACTAAAATCGATGTAGAACAAATAGAAAAAAAGCTGTTCCTGCAAAACAGCTATGAGAATGTAGAACTGCTGAATGAATGCAGCACAAGATGTGGAAAGTTGAAAGACCTCTGAACTGGATCCAAGCCCAGGATGTCTTAGTGAGTGACAGTGTTAAGTGGTGGCCCGATATATTCCTACTCCATTTCTCCGCACTGTCATCAGAGAGAAGGAAAGCAGACCTGTCTGGAAAAAAAGACCTATCCCGCCATGGGCTGAACCAGGAAAAATGAGCTGTCCTTCCCCTGAGTTCAGCCCATAAACAGGAGCAGGCAGCCCCTCCCTTCTCATCTCATCAGTCTCAGGTGCTCCACTATCTCTGAGTCACAGACAGACCAGCAGTTAGTTTTCTGTAACTTCCCCCCAAACTAAAGGCCGCTGTTAGAAAACAATAAGTCATATCTGAGAAACTCTTGAACCGGTAGCACCAGGAGGGATTAGGCTAGAAATGTGCCTGCAAGAGCAATTTCAAAACCCGACCTTCCTGCCCTCCTCCATTTTTCATGCTGGGATTTAACATTACTGTCAATGCGGAGAGTTGACCAGTTTCTACGACTCTGAAGGTCACTGCTCAATTTCTAAAAGCTGAACTGCAGCTGAACTGAACTGCTCATATGAAACAATATCCCCCCATAGGAATGCATTGTCAAATCTGGAAGAACCAAAAATTTGAATGATTCTGAAACTGTCATTGTAAAAGACACTTAGCATTTTTAAGAGTGGAGACGTTTGATGACAGCTAAATGTCCTATTGTGTTAAGACTTCACTATTGAAAGAGGTCCATGTTACCTCTTCCTCTTACACGCTGTCCATCAATAAAAATAAAGTGATGTGGTTTTGCTCTGTGCTATTGTTCTGCTCATCCTCATCCCCTATCCCCTGCCTTTTTCTGCTGATGCACACAGTCGGGCTCTGCCAGCAACCCACACAGTTAAATGAAGAATTATGAAATCATATCTCTGCTATGAGCAAATGGAGGTACAAGAGGATAGAGAGGCAAAGTGGGAAGGAGGATGAGTCCATTCTGTTTCCCATTGAGAATAAGGGAAATTCTATTAGGCCTATAATAAGAGTCATTTTTCACTCTCCCCCAGTCCGGTCTATTATACAGTTCCCCCTCCAGTCTTTACTTTTCTACACTCTCATCTTTGAAGACAGTGGAGCGTCATAATGGTGTTGCCTCTCCTATGTTTACCTTGAAAACCTTTTTTTTTTCTCTGATCCTGAATGTCAACATTGTACTTGGCTTTGAAGAAATGTTTTCAGAATGTCTTTTGACATGTAACTGAATTCTCCAAATTCTAAAAAGTAAATCTTGATAGATAGATAACATTTTTTTTTTATTAATGTATATCATTTCCACACACCAAGTCATTTATAAACAGGATTGCTAAACATTTATCCAAAGACAAGAAATGTCTTTCATTCAAGGCTTATGAAATATCTGTGGCTTCAAAGCAGGTGATGAATCTTTCTGATGGGATGCTTTTACATTGTCCACATTTACTTTTTCAGCAAAGCTTAGCTTTAATTTTTCTTAGCTGGAAATGACAAACTAACAAACAGTAACACAATCCACATAGCACAATCCAATGATTGTAAAAAGGGAGCCTTTGTGGGAAGCTGAGATTATTTGTTTGTCACATACTGCAGAGTGGAGGAAATGCCATTAAGACATCAGTGCTTTAATTGCATTTCATGCAAAGCCACATGTCCTTTTCAGTGTTTCCTTTTATGTGTTTAGTCTGTGCTCCAGATGCTATATATATAGTCAACAATGCTACTAGCAAGTCTTCAGACAGGAATAAGTCTTGAGAGACACAACATTTCTATTTTTCCATTCAAACAAGCAAAGCATCAGAAAAAGGCTTGCTTCATCACTCGTTCATTTGACATTTTTGTACACGTCCTTGCTTTGATTCTTGTGACAAGTGAGCACAACCAGTTGTGTGGAGGCACAGGCACAAACCTGCTGGGGTGACAGCAGTGTTCGGAGCAGGCTGTTCATTTCCAGCAGCACTGGTTTGAAACATTTTTTGTCACTGAACATGCCATGGCTTTTCGTTTGTCATAGTTGTTTTCCACTAATGAATCAGAAATTGAAATGGAAATATGCTAAAAATGTGAGCAACTTCAAGTTCTGCAGAAGAAGAAAATGCTCAAAGATAATGGTACATGTCATAAAGCTTTAGATCAAGCACATGTTTAGACAGTTTTCGTGTCAGTCCCCCTGCTCTGTATTCTAGCATATGTTGACCACCTGGAACTGGGGCTTCTAACCATAAGAGGGACACCAACACTTGTAACATGGTATTAGAAAAAAATCCTAATGAAGACATGGTTGTTTTTGTGGTGTGGAATGAGAATGTGTGGTGTTTGTCCTCTGTGGATCCACATGCTGGACTGAGCCCTGGAGTTTCAGCTGTTGTTAATTTGTTGTTTTTTTACATATAAAGATAAAATCCTTCAAATGATTTACGCCTCTATTGAGGCAGATGATTTCGGGATGTTAAGACAGTGAATCCCACATGTTCACTTTATGTGCAGCGGGCAAAAAAAAATCTGTTTGAACAACAGAGTACATATTTATTCCAGTATTTCAATAAAACCAGTCAAGCTGTGTCTCTTACTTTCAGCCTGTGATAAGCTAAACTGCCTTTTGGATGTAGTCTTTCACATGAGTGGCATCAGTATTCAACCTCTCACCAAGAAAGCCAATTAGAGCATTTTCTGAGAATGACCACAGATTATTCCTTCTTGAGAAAAACATTCTTACTGACATGGTGATCTGCCACGAACTGGGTTTTTGGATGAGCGAACAGGAAATTGAAACTAGGGTCCCCTTATTCTGCCGCCTGAAATCTGATTAGTCTTTAGTCAAGGACAAGCCCTGATGTACTGAGTCTCATAAAATACGCAGGCTTGAGTTTCCATCCAGGCAACCGGTCTCAATGGTGAATGCAGGTATAGAGTGATGGTCATGATGTCACATTGATATGGCCTCTAAATAAAGGAATGATGTAATGTGGCACAGTGGATGCAGAGAGTGGCAGAGGGAAAGATTACTGTACTCCAAAAAGATAAAACAGTTCTTTTCATGACACTGAGCTTTCCCACATTTATCCAGACTTCAAGCTGAGAAAGAGTCTGGCGTTTTTTGGTTGGTTATTTCTGTGTTCTTTATCCACTTAAGATATTGATAAGGTATTGCTCTGTGAATACAGAATGCCAGTGTGGAAATATATGTTGCTCTAAACCTGCCAGGTCAGCTTTTAAGGTAAAATGAAGCCTTTATTTCCCAGAATGACTGATCATGTATTTCTGTATTCCAACATTTGACATGACAGAAAATCAAAAAAAAAAAATCCAGTCTACATGCAGAATTACTTTCCACTGTGTAGCTCAGGTATGTTCCTGGGTTGTCAATAGACTGGTTCCTGGTTGGTCAACTTGTGTTGCAATGTGGACCTGAGGCAGAATGTGTAGCAGCTTGTCTGTTTCTGATGTACTGAGGTGCCTGTGAACCAAAGGTTCAAGATCTGCTTGGTTTGTTTCTGATATAATGTCAAATCGCATTAGGAATATTTGATGAGTTCAGTTGTTATCAACAAATACACAAACAATGGTTCATAGTTCATGGTTCATAGTAAAAACATAAATAAATATCTCAGTGGATTTTTGGATTGCTAGTTTTGAAGAGAATTCTATGTTATTGTAATTCAGAGAGGTTCATGACTAGACCTCATGATGGTGAACCCAATCTAATCGGCCTGTGGAAGAACCAGGTTCCCTCTGACGCGTCAAGTGAGAAGAAAAATATCTGTCAGAAGTTGAGAAAAGTTGCTTTGTCACAATGTCTTCAAAATTTTTCTCTACTCTACCGCCCACTAATGAGCAGCAAATCCAGAAAGTGATGCAGGCAGGTGAGATTTAGGGCAGTTTCAGAAGGTTATGTTTTTTAAAATTTTCTTGTCACCTTTTTTAAATAATTATTAAATTATCCCAAGGATGATGTGGCCATGCTGCTCTTGTAACAAGAGAAACATTTTTAGTTTTCTAAGGAAAACTTTGGAAAGAAACAGGTGGAGCTAAAAGAGTAGCTCTGAAAACTTGATGCAATCACATTGGAAAAGCAACACTTCATAATTTTTTCAAATGTATGACCTTTACATCAACCAAAAGGGTTACCGTATTTGTCTGGCCCATTAAACAGATACTTGGGTATTCAGCCTAGCTCCTCTCAATCCCATACTCTTCTCCCAGTCCAGATTTCTACAGAGGTAGTGTCATGTTCTTCCACGGTATCAGCTGTCGGGGATTGGAGTCAGATCAAAGTGGGACGCTGAAAAGAGAGAGATCCACACCCCAACTCCAAACCATACAAAGAAGCTAAGGAGCAAACCTTCTCCCCTGGGAGCTGTAATGGGAGTGATTTTCTCTGTGCGCAGCCATTTGGCCTGACCCGAGGGAGCCACGGAAGAGGACAGCGTACAGCCAGGGGAGCTTTGTATACGACTATCAGTGACCCCTTGGATCTTTGGATTTTTGCATGCACAACTGCAGCACACCCTAATCCCAGAAGTTCCGTCTGGTCAGTCTGTATCCATGTTGGCCTGGTGTTGCTCCTATCTGCCATATCAAAACGACTATCCTCCTCTTCCCTCCTCACGAACCAAGAGCGAATTAAATTAGGACCGATCCGCTGCCCAATTTATCTCAAATCCTCGCCAATGCAGATCTAATTTCAGCCTCTTAGTACCACAAACAGGAAGAAGAGCCAGTCGATAAACAGCCCATGGTCACTGTTGGAGGGAGTGATGTGGTGGTGGACTTATAAGGTGGGGTGGAGGAATATGGTAACACAGTGGAGTAGGAAAGCAGAACGGTGGTTATTATCCCAGTCCATCAGCCCAGGCTTTCTAATTCCTGGGTAAACCTGATTAGACTATCCAAGCAAATTAGCTAAAAGCATTTTAAGTAAATTGAAAATTCTCTGTATGTAACTGGGTCATAGTGAATTACTTGAAAAATAGGAAAGATATATACGTTTTGGCACACAAAACAATGCCTGTTTGAGATTATGATATGAGTAAGAAAAGAAAGAATAAGGATGTGACACTACACCTCTGCCTCTTGGGATCAATTAACCTGCTAAAATGACCTTGTTAATGGTTTAAATATCAGTAAAGTAAACATGAAACCAATGCAGCAGTGTTGGCACATAGAATTATATCATAACCTGCTTGCATGGCTACATTTTCTACTGCAGCCTAACACGTGTTATCGATATTTGATACCACTAAGCTATCCTAAACATGATTTGGCATTGGATATTTTTATGCCTGTATATGATAGTTTTTTCTTTCTTTTTAATGGCACTGAACTCATCAACTCATTCATTCATACACTTGCTTCATTTTGTCCCAGGTCTTCTTTTTTTTATAGAGCCACTGACAGTGTGAGAGATGAGGTACAGCCTGAACAAGTTGTTCAGCATTGTTTTCAGGCTTGTACTGAGTGAAACTGTTGTTAAATGTTTTAACGTGCACAGCGGTAAAGTGTTGTCTACAAACTTGAGTTCTGTGCCATAATCTTACTGCTCTGAACCCAAAATGGGACTTTTTCTAATGTTTGTTCGTTTAGAAAATAAGAAGCAGAAGACAACATTTGTGACATTTTGGGACGCTATGGAGTCATTCATATTCAGAAGGAAAAAAACAATGAAAGCTAAATTATTGTCAGTTCTGGTGCAATAAAAGTCCTACAAATAACTCAATTCTAAAAGTAGGTGTAAAATGTTTTGGGATTGGGCTGACCCTTGAGTTTTGTCTGATTTTTGTTTTTATTTTTTAATGAGCATGGTAACTATGTCAACTATGCTTCAGGCACTGTGGATTTTGTGGACTTAGTCTCATTTTGATCCACCTGAACAGCGTCTCTCTTAAGGAACCATCTAATTTACACATTAGGTAAGTTGACCTACTCAAGCCTAAGATAAGCAGCCTCTGGCACACAAGTGGCTTTGATTGACTTGTCTACTTCTGGGCAAGAAGACTTTTTTCCTTGAAGTTCGCCATAGTACACGAAAACCTACCAACAAAAATCCGACCAGTGAACAAATCCCTGCAGCTAATTGAAAGCCCGTGTATCATAAGCTCAATTTCTAAATGCTCTTAAGATATAAAAGCTCAAATTGTTTAGATTATTTGTGGAAATATTAATGCTCAGAGACAGACACAGAAAAGACAGAGAGAGTCCCACACGAAACACTGACACGGCCTCTGTATCTTTTGCAGAATACAGATCCATACAGGTCTATGTGCTAAAGAAAGGAGTCATGGGTTGATAGCAAAACCAGATGGCAGGAGGAAGCCCTCTGGTAAACCTCTGATCTAATATTTCAAATGGAAGACTGATGGAAATAATATGCCACAGACAGCACATCAATCATAATTACAGCATTTATATTACAATGGATTTGTATAAATCTAATTAATGGATATGTATGACCAAATAAAATGAAACAGCCCATTAAATAAAGAGGCTGAATAACAAAGCCTACATGTCAGGTGTAAAATATTTTAGCTTGCAAAAGTTTAATGACAAAGGTAAAGTTTATACAATGGGGGGATTTTAAATATCTAATAAAAACAAAAGTCTATTGAGACCAACGATAATTCCGTTTTAAATCCACTGAGACCACGGTGTGGGACCAATATTAGCACATGTTGATTTTTCACACATGGTTTGCTGAGTCAATTTCTTGACTTCTAGGGTTGCAGCCTCAACCTGATGACCGCCCAGCCTTCTCAGGAGTATACCATTCACCACAGAAATCTAATTACTCTCAACAGAAACAGCAGGATATCAAGATAAGTTGTATTAAAAGAAAATGCCTGGTGAGCAACAATAGAACAAACTGAATTACGGAGAGAATACTCCCAGGACCATGTTTTACAATGTGTTGTGAGAAGATTTTAATTCTTTAGTTAATCCTTAAATCTTGTTTGTCTCTTATTTGAATAAGATAAATACATTGAATCATCTCTACTCTGGCATTTTATGTGATAAGTACTTCAAAATTGCGACGGACACAAACAAAAAACTACATTTTATCTGGCCATTCCAAAGCAAACTATTCAAACTGCACTGTCAAGTTCAGATTTAATTGTGCTGCATTTCACTATTGGTCAGTGGTGCTGACATGTGGGCTAGGAAACGGGGAAAAGGCAGGTCAGACGTCAGATGGGACCCCTGCTGACCCTGCCAAAACACCAAACAGGGGACTTGGGAGGGAATCCAATTTAACCCACTGGGCCCTCAGCATCTTGTTAAAGTCAACAAGCTGTCACTCATGTTTTTCATTTTCCCTCATCCACAGTTGTGGTTCCGTTCCCTCACCTTATTCGGTCTCCAAGTCTGTCTCCTTCTTTTAGGACTTCCTTTCATAGAGAAAGCTTTACAGGTTTTAAATTGATTTTGTTTTAAAATCTCTGATGATTCTGTCTCAGATAAACAAATGCTGTACGTAATATCTAGAAAATCGTATTTAGTCCATAAGATTTCTAGCTCCTTTCTTTTTCCTCAAGCCATTGTCTATTAGCGATCCATGATGGAGCACTCACATCAAGGAGAGGATGATGAAGGGACCACATGACAGCAGTTTACAAATCAAAGATAAGGTATGACTCACCACATATGGGTGCTGTTAGGTCTGACATACATTTGTGGAACCATCTCTGAAACTTTAGAAAGCGAATTAAATTAATTTAGTTAGGCAAAAAACAGACAACCTACTAAATTAGATGGTGGAAAAAGTCAGAGCACAAGATGAGAGAGCTAACATTGAGGGGTTTTACTTACCTTTCATTTTGAAGGTTATGACACCCACAATTCCAACCAGAGGAGGCCACTGCATGGGATACCAGAAAAAACAGACAAAAGCAACACAAACACTGGCAAGGGGTCGATGTCACTGTTAACATTTAGCATTTTCATGTGATCTATCTGGCTCCTACATTTAACCCTACAGTGCCATATGTATCATATTTGATACATACGGTTTCTGAAATGTTTTGCATCTGAGACATTTTGCATCATTTCATGGTAAAAACTTTGCTCAAAAACCTGTTGTACACAATCATACCTGATAACAGCAGGCAGAAAACTACACAACAATCATTTCGACTTCTCGCACAGTAATAAAAGGGCCAAACAAAGACTTCAAACAAACTAAAAAATGTCTGTTTTTTCTTGGATCAGGCTTTAAAGGGTTAAGTACACCTTATCTGTTCTCAATTAAGGGTTTGCTTACTTTCTTATTCATGCAGTAGTGACCTGTGCAAGCTCTGACAAATTACAGCAACTGACCTCCTTGAGGCCGTTATTTAGCATTTGTCCCAGGTTACTGTGAGGATTCCCACGTGAAATATATGATATATCAAACATAATTTCAACAACATCCTTCATTTAAAAAAAAGATGAACAGTGCATTGTGCCCTCACATTGTCTGATTAATAGGGAAAAAATAGAGGTTTAAGTTAGAGTCTCATCAAGTGTAGAATGTGCATTCTCAATGTGTCAGTACTGCATTGAGTCTCTTTACAAATAGAATTTGTCATTCTAAAAATACCTTGGACAAATGGCTCTGTTAATTTATTACTATCAGATTTATGTATGTGCACAATATCTGCTGGTCTTTGATGGACTGGTGACCCGACCTGGGAGTACCCTGCCTCTCACCCAATGACACTTGGGTGAAAATGGTTGGTTAGTTGGATAGATGGATGGATAATGCCTGCTGTCATATATATACTTTTCTGATGGTGATTATTAGATCTCAATAATCTTGTCACTATGATAAAATGAAAATATGTATCATTCGAATAATTTCACTAAATTGAATGGTTATTAAAAAAATATCAACTTCTTCTGTCCAGAATAAGCTAATAGAAGAGGCAGAAACTTAGATTTTCTGTCATCACTGCAGGTGGTAATTGTTGTTAATACTGCTAAATTTAACAAAGTAAAAATGTATTTAATACTTTACCAGAATATGAATTTAGGCCTCTTGTGTATTTCATTAGATATGCAGAGAGCCACAGTGGAAACTACATATCATTGGCTCAGAGTCTACAGTTTACTCTCATTCATCTTTGCATGTTAACTTTGAAAGCCTGAAAATACCAGATAATCCACGGGATTATCCTTCCAGTGGAAAATCGTCAGAGCAGGAAATCTATTATATAAGAAACACAGTTTAAACCAACGATGATAGATCCTCAAGTATTGAGAGGAAGTCGGTTCTTAACAACAAAACAATTACCAAGTGCCCGGGGTTTGATTTTAAAACTAAATACATCAAACTTTAAGATCAGACTTTTTGAGTTTGAGACTGGAAACCAGAATTGTAATGTCTGTGAAGTTACATATTTTATATCAATAACGGGCTGAATAATGAGTGACTTTTCCTGCCTCTGTGCTCCACAGAAACACCAGTGATAGATCGCAGGTGCTTGATGTGGGGCAAGTGCAGTCTACTGTTTCCCATCATGCTGAGGGGACAGTCCATTTGATGATGATGAATTTCACACAGAAAAGCACAGAAACAGGAGATATCAGTTCCTTCCGTCTTGACTCTCAGCACAACAAAGACGCCCTGGCACAAAGGGATGAAATGGGACCTCTCAGCAGCTTCTTTAATGTCAAAAGTGCAACTATGGTGTGCTGATGGGTTGGGCTGATTGTTGTTATTGTTACATGTACAAGTCTTCACATTCTTGTGTTATTTCTTATGGAGGTCCACATACAGTTTTATTAAAAAAATCCATCAATTTATAATCTGTATTACTTATGCGTAGTAAGGTAGCAGAGTGCTGAAACGTATCCCAGCTGTCATTGGGCAAAAGGCGAGGTACACCCTGAACAGATTGCCAGTCCATAAAGAGCCACCACACTCACTCCTATGGGCATTTTAGATTCTCCAAATAACCTGACATATATGTTTTTGGACAGTGGCAGGAAGCCAGAGTACCCGGAGAGAACGGGTGCTCACACAGGTCTCCACAAAGAAAGGATCCCCAGTTCCCTGAGCGTTTGAAGCAGGAACCCTGTTGCTGTGGGGAGGGGATGGTGGTTCACATCATACCACCATGCAGCCACAGGACAACAATTTCAAGAAAATGAGTTTGAGGTTTATAATTCTGTAGAAAAATCAATAGCATGACTTGGAAGTAAAGCTTACCACACTATATTCTAGGTTAAACAGATTTTTTTTTTTTATCAGTAATATTCATGTTTATGTTAATGGTAATTGATGGATCTATTTAAAGAAAGTGAGAGCCTTCTGGTTAAAATCAAAAGACCTGTGTGTCAAAACAACAGTCATGCAGACTTACAATGCCCCCTAATGTTGTTAGTAGAAACTACCATTCCTTTCAACAGGACCCCTTCAACAGGGAAGAAATCTTCATGAATTTTATTTCCAATTTTTCAGAATTTTCTGTGGTATGTATATCTTTTAATATTCTTTTCTTATTTTTTACACAGAAGTTAATGTTAATGGATCGAATATTTGTTGCCGTGCTTAAATGTATCAATAAGTTATCTATAAGCATGTAGACGCTGTGGAAATGTTAGCTCTCAGCAGCACAAGTGGTCATGGTGACATGACTTCTCTGTCATGGTGTCATTCTGTACAGCATAAAAATCCATCCCTTGAACGATGGTTCAAGGGCCTCCACATACATGTATACAGAGACTAAACAGATCCTGTATGAAAGTGTGGACTCAGCAGCATTGGCATTAAAAAAGTAAACCTTTATTTAACACAAGTGCACAAACAAGAAAGAAAAGGGTTGCAGATGGGATTTTAAAGAACAGTGAGGGATAGTTTGAGGGATAGCATCCAGTCCAAGATTTCAGATTTCACTGCAAGTTGGTCTAATTCATTCATTTATTTTTATTCTCTTCACCAGGTGGTTTTATATACATTCACATGCTAAATCTTGTGCCAAAAGAATATTAGGTAGATAGACAACTGACAAGTGAGAAAGGCCCTTCAAATGTAAACAATAAAGGTGTGAACGAGTGGAGCTTCTGAGTTCTGCCAGGTTTGTGTGTGTATGTGAAACATAGTGTTGAGCACCTCAAAGAATGACAGAAGTTGGATGGTCTTGCTTGGATCGAGATTACTGACATTCAATAACAAAACAACATTATAAAAATAATATACAAAATATTAAATTAAATAAACCCTCTACCCGATTAATTCACCCAAAATGACAACATGTTATTAATTTATTACCCAGTGATGTTGAAATTGTCCCGTTAGTATTCTATCACATTATGAGTAAATCATAATCAGTCTGTTTGCATCAAATTTTTGCATTAGACTGCAGAGCACTTATAACCTGCTACACTGATATCATAAATACTGATATGACATCAAATTTAACAATATAAATCCCCATAAAGAAACCAAGAACCGCAGAAAGTGCATACATTTTTCAAAACAGATTTCCTTATCAAAGCTGTCTGGAAGTGCCCCCTGTTGTTATGATAGATGAATTACACCTGCTCTTAACCCTTTTTTTACTACTAAAAACCCACCACACAGAAGCCAAATAAAATTGGAGTTCCTCTTTTGTCTCACTAGATCAAACTTTTGACCATCAGCAAGCTGACAATTAGGGAAATGAATGGTGTTAACACTCCGGGGGCGCTGCTTCTCTGGATCAGTGTCTCTGTATAACAAGAAATCCTTTTAGATTGATGAAGATATTTGTAAAGTTTAATTTCAACTGCAACACAAAGCAATCCAACCACAAGAGAGATTTACCTATGCTGCGTGGGCTCAAGACCAGTGGTCCCAGAGAAATGGCTGCAGTGTCATGGAAGGAAACATCCCTCCTAAATCGGCTGTGGTGCCCCGGGTAGCAGTGCTGCAGGAGAACAGCATTACAGGTACACCACTTAATAATCTGTGCTATTGTACCAAGAGCTTAATGTCATACTTACAGTTGTGCAGTTGTTGTTTCTCAAAAGACACAGGTGAACGTTGCAGTGCACATAAATGGATGTAAAGTTGGTGAAGGTGAACATCCTGAAGGAGAAGCGGGCCACGGTGGAGACGCCATTCTGCATCAGCTCAACGGTTCCATCCTCTGGGTTCGGACATCTATAAAAGAGGACATATGCAGAAAAAGAGAGTGTCAGAATTTTAAAGTTGTCCAGATGTGAAGAAGGATGCATGAAGGCAATGAGGAGAGATCGGGTTATTACTCTGCAGTAATGAGATCCCAGCGGACAGGGTAGTTTGCCATGTTGACGGGAGTGGCCCAGCATGAGTCTATAACTGTGGAGATCTGGCGCTGATCCACCCCTTCTGTCCGCACCTCAACGTAAAGCGGCTCATCCACATCCATTTCTATGTTTGTGTCACTGGTGAGGGGGAAACGGAAGCCCGCGTCCTGGTAGGGGATCATCCTCATGTGATACAGGCCACGGCCAGCTGGAAGCTTCTTACTGACAACGCTGTAAAATAAATATAGATATAGTGTGACTACTCCTGAGGATTGCTGCCCAAAATCTGACAGTTAACGTCTCTTTCACTGCCTGTTATTGAATATCAAACACATTTTTTTCACAGCAAAACCTGCTGTGAATCATACAAGTTTTTCTGATTACTGGAGATGGTCAGTTTATTAAAGACGGTGATCAAACAATGTACGCAGAAAAGACAGTTGCACCTCTCCACAGGGTTGATGCCCACAGCCATCGACAGAGCCTGATTCAGAGGGTATTCACAACAGAAGCGCAGATGGATGTTCCTCTGACGACTGATTAGCCCTCCATGAGGATCTACGTCGCCCTGGATGGTGTTCTCATACATGAAGTGGGTTCCGTTGCTCTAAATATCGAGATGATGAAATGGTAGAAGTTAACAACAGTGTTTTTAGTCTGTGCCGACAAGATTCTGGTCCATAAATCATACCCTGAGAACTGTCCCGCAGAGCTGGTCATCATTGTCAAAGCGGAACAGCAGACGTCCGTCCTCGACTGTCCCGTTACAATTCTCATCCCTGAGATGAAGAGCGCCGGAGTGGAAGCCTGCTTCAAACAGCTGGCAGCGAGACACCGACATGGTGCCTGAACTGCTGTCACAGCTGATGAGGGAGTCTGTTGCACCCCAAAAGGAATAAAGTTATTTTTTTGGAGGTTGGAGACCAAATAAATCAATTAGTAAAGGTTTCTAAAGAGTGGATATAATAATGCTCAGTCAATCTAAAAGCAGAGTTTAAAGAGGCTTTACCATAGCTCTCATTGTTGCGTCTGTGATGGTGCTCGTCACAGAAGCATCCATACACTCCATCTTTCTGACCGCACCACTCATACTCTGTGCATTCCAGCTGATCACATGGGTCTGTGTCATCTAAAAGAACATCACAAGAATAGTAAAAGAGGGGATTAAGCCTAAATAAAATAATCTCTAACAAATATTAGCAGACTTGTTGTCGTACCACAGTGCAAAGCAGATTGCCATTCAGGGATGTTTAACCCCAAAACAGAGCAGGTTCTCTCATAGGCTGAGACAGCAGAGCACAGCATTCCATTAGCCGGAGTGTAAAGGCAGAGATCGTAAAGGCAGGAAGCGAAAAATGGTCGTGGGTCAGAATGCAGATGGCAGGCCCTGAATGGGCCGCTGCTGTTGGTGATGATACTGCAGAGTTCAGAGTATTCCTCTCTGAAGCGACAGTCACTGAGGCCACCGCCGCTCCGCTCATCGGTGGATCCACATCTGGAAAAGCATTCAAAATGTTTCAGCCTCAGGGCCTTCTGTGCTTCGGCACTGCACACAGCATGTCTCTGCGAGGCGCAGACTCACTGACCACACTCACCCCGGTCGGCTTGTGGGCGACTTCCAGCTGTGTCCGAATTCGTTGTCATTTTCTGCCCGTGTGCCATTGGGCAGAGCTTTATCATCTGATGGATCACCGTTAAAGTTCCCACACATCCCTGTAACCCGGTCCTGACAGTGTCTGCCCATTCTGACCAGCAGAGTGCTCCGGCCATCGAACTGGACAATGAAGTCAGGGGTATCAAACACAATGTAACTTCCCTGCCTGACCACTTGAGCTAAGGTTCCTGCTGTGGTGGGAAGAGACACCTCTGTTCCTTCTACCTATAAAGAGAAGAGATCAGAGAGTTTGAAAGGAAGCCAGGCTGGTGGTAGAAAGTTCTACCGCTTTGAAATAAGCAAGAGGTTACCTTTACTCTTTTGTTGGGTCCAATCTTGACATGCACACTCTCTGTTTCTTTTGAGAGGTACACATCCACCTCGGACACAAATGACACAAGGTTGTTGCCACGGTGATTGTTAGTGGCTACCACCTTAAACTGGGTGTCATTGTTGCTGTGACCGACGCTCTCAGTGATGACGTAAGAGCATGTGCCCTGGAAATGGGCCAGCGCTCCATCAAAGGTGATGTAGTGTGGATCACCCCACACAGTGCAAGTTGACATAGCATCATAGCAGCCCAGCTGGCCGTTCCTGATGGTGCACTCTTGTGCAGGAGTGCACGACGCAGGTAAACAGCGCAGGTCATGTGGGGCATGACACTCACACAGCTGCAAGCATCCGTCTGTCCAGAAAGTCTCACCAGCCTGCAGAGTGCCAGTAAAAGTTGTGTCTAATGAGTAGCTATCTTTGTGTTTTTCCATGTTACGAATTTCCTTTGCCTGTAATCTACTGGGAATTTAACGTAAACTGATAGCTCTATTGTTTGGAACCAGATTGCTGTTGTCAAGCTATCAATTACTCCGTTAGTTATAGGGTGTTAGAGCTTAGGTGACTAATTCAAAGAAATTTAAAACTAGGAGCAAAAGAAGGTAACACGTTTGACAAGTTTATCCTCTTTGCTTTAACTAATACATTCATAGTAGCCACACAATTGTTATGTAACAAGGTAATTAAAGATTATATGAAGGCAAAGTGTCAGTATCTACTAAAGTCTATTAAGTCTGCTATAAAACACAAATGTATTAGTACCATAAAGCAAGAGAAAATGTTCAGTCCTGCAATTCTTTTCTCTTTACTTTCATAAAATGATTTAACCAAATAACTTTGAATGGCATAATTGTGACTTACATTATAGTAGAAGCCATCATATTGGCAGCCACAGCTCTCCACAGGAACACAGCTGGCCCCACTCCTGACAAAGCCGTCATCACAGAAACATCCCTCTGAGCAAACATGCTCACAGGTGGCATCTGTGCTGCTGGCACAAGTGTGGCCACAGTCTGTTCCACACAGCTCATAATGACTGTTGGTTGGGCAGTCGACTCCTGAAAATAAGAGGAAAAAGCATGTTATCAATGAAAACACTTTTGGCTGTCAGTCAATCATCTCAGGACCACAGCAAAAAAAGGTCGATTTGAGAAACTTGCTGTAATACTTCTGTGTTTTAGCTTAATATTTACGCACTGCAGGTGGTGTTCTGTCTCCACGGGTAGATTCTGACATTGGCGGACTGGCAGGCACTGACATATGCCTCAACGGCCCTGCAGAGGAGATCCTCGCCCCCATTTCCAGCCACGCAAATGTCAAAAACACAGTCACTGAAGAAGGGTGCTGGATCCACCTGCTCATGGCAGAAGCTGAAGGGGCCATTGAGGGCCTGGATCACCTCACACTGAGCTCGAGCATGTCGATCATCATTGCACTGTGGGCAGGCGGAGCCGCAGCCGTCGCTGCAGGTGTAGTTCCCTGACACCTTCCAGGCTGCCCCAAAAACATCTGGGGAAGAGACCGACACTCTGCCTGGAGTCTGGAAGTCATCATTTGGATTTCCGTTGAAATTTCCACAAAGGCCACATGTTTTTCCTCTGAAGAAATAGAACATTTGAAAAATAGAAAACATATGGAAATTGTAAAAGAAATGTAAAAAATAACAAGTTGGTTTCTAATGTCTGACATCAAATGTACACATTTAATCAAACCTGTAACTTGGAGGTACAGAGATAGACACTGTGCTCCATCCATCATATGTGATTCTCAAGCCAAAGTCTGCACTGACAAATGTTTGAGATCCACTTGCAAAAACAGATATGTTACCATTCAAGAGAATTGGTAGATTTCTTGTAATTCCATTTACCTGTGGAAAAACAAAATTGGAATAATTAATCATTTCTGATTTTTGTCATTCCATATTTTGGACGACAGGTAAATGAGACAGGGTAAATGAGATTCATATATATCTCAGTTATTTCTCCCTCAGAGATAACATAACTCACCTCAGCCATACCCCTGTTGTGTCCTGACATGCGCACTTGGTAGCCCAACACATTCACAAAGACTTCAGCTGTAATAGACACTGGAAGCCCATTCCATGGCTCATTCTTGGCTTCAACAGAAAACTGATGGAGTTCACTGGTTTCATTGCAAAGTGTGGCCAGAACATATCGACAGGTTCCCTGAAAGTCATAGGCCCTGCCGTCAAAGGTGAGGTAGTGAGGGTCACCAGAGGCAGAGCAGGTGCCGTGCGGGTTGGGGTGGCAGCCAAACTCTCCGTCCACCACACGACAGGACTCCTGGGTATCACAAGAGCTAGGGAGGCACTGGACCGAACCAGTTACGCCATTACAGGTGCAGAAGCTTTGACACTCCTCGCCATCCCAGAACTGCTCGCCACTTTGCCTATAGCGTCCTTGATGATAGCATCCACAGGATGTTGGCTGCACGCACTGATTACCATTGAGGACAAAGCCGTCATCACACTGGCACCCATCCTGACATGGAGTGTCACAGGTGAAAGGGAAAGACAGGCTGGGGCAGGCAGAAGGACATGAGGTTCCGCAGAGTTCATAATGGCTGTTTGAAGGGCAGGTTAGCTCTGCAAACAATGGCAAATGTGTTAATTGAAAAAGCCAATTCTATATGTATGTCTCACAGATGCTTCATTCAACTGAAGGAAAGTACTCACCACAGCTAGTTGCATTCCTCCACTGCCCCAGAAAAACACCCTTCTGTTGACACATGAGCGCATAATCTCGTAGGACTTCACACAGCGTTGATGGTGGATCTCTAGAACTGCTTATGATGTCCACACATGCATCAACCTGCTGCCATGGGTCCATCATGGCCCAACAGGGTGTGAACGGCCCATGAGGTGAGCTCAGAATGCCACAGTACTCACTAGAGTTGTAATTGGTCGCAGTACGACCATTTCTGCCCTCCACACAGTGTGCAGCGAGGGAGCCATCTCGCCAACTGTCTCCAAATGCCTGAGAACTGTTGACCAGAGTGCCGTTGGGTGTTTGGAAGTCATCATATGAAGGGCCGTTGTAGTTTCCGCAGAGTCCACCCAGTGAACCACTGTAGACTCCAGGTGCAGTGACACGCACATAGTGAGGCCAGACTGTTTGCACAGTTACCCCAAATGCAGTGCGCAGGATGATACTGTAAGTGCTGCTTTGATGGATGCGGATTCGGTTGGACCCCAAGCTGAAGGGTAGTCTGACCAGTTGACCATCAACCTGCAAAGTGTTTAAAGAGCTACTCTCACTTTTTTTTAGGGTGAAAAGCAAATTATGGTAAAATTGAAAGACAAAGCCGGGCTGAATTAATTGGATTTAGTCGACATTCTAGGACCCTGGAGGGCTTTCCATTATTTTGCACTTTCATTTCAGTCACTGACCTTCACTTGGTTGCTCCTTGCCATCTCAATGGTGACTTGTGTTCCCTCTGCCTCAAACTTCAGCACGTTGGAAAATCCTTGCTGACCTCTTGGCACCTTTTCTGCTGTCACCATAAAGTGTGGGTGATCTGACAATCCCATTACTTTGGCAAGAGTCAGTCGACATGCCCCAGGATATTGGTAAGTCAGCCCGTCAAATGTGTGATATGACCCGGGGCCCCTGCTCCAGCATGTGGCATAGTTATTTGGTCTGCATCCTCTTTCTCCATCTTCTACATGGCATGATTCATGTGGGCCACAACGGTGGAAGCTGCAAGTCATGGAGCCATAACTGCAGCTACAACGCCTCCCACAGTCATCATCTAGTATTACAGTTTGTCCAGAGCGATAGTAGCGACCCTCAAAGCTGCAGCCACACTGAGCATGAGGGACACAAACCCCACCACTGAGGATGTATCCCGCATTGCAGACACAGCTCTCCTGATCGGGGAGAGGACAGTTGTGTGTGGGGTTGGGGTTGACGCAGGTGGCTGGACATCCTGTTCCTTGGGACTCAAAGTGGCTATTAGCTGGGCATGGGATTTCTGGAAAGAGATGTTAAACGTAATTGATTTTCACATTATGGGAATTCTGTCATGAAGTAAGTTATGTTTTTACATTTTTCAAAAGACTGACAGACATACCACAGAAGCCGGGACTCCGCCAGCTTGGAAGCTGGATTCCGTTTTGTTGACACTGACTTGCGTACACATTTAGAGACTGACAGAGAATAGGTTGGTACCCGCCACCGACACATAAATCATATATACAACTTTCTGCAAAAGTCTGAGGTGGAAGCTGTTGGTGGCAGGAAGCAAACGGTCCAGAGCTGCTCTGGAGGATGCCACAGTGAGCAGCGTTGCCATATAACGCCCTCTGAGCCCCGGTGCAGGCAGCACAGGCCAGACCTCCACACTGTGCCTCACAACCAGGCTCGTCATCGCCTGAGGCTTTCCAGCTGTTTGCAAAAACCACATCAGAGCTCACAACCTCGCCGTCACGGGTTTGAAAGTCATCATTAGGGTGATTGTTGTAGTTCCCACAGAGGCCACATGTTGCATTCTGGTAGGTGGAGGGCACACTGATCTGGACATGGTGATTTGTGTCGTAAGATACCAACAAGCCAAAGTTGGTGCTGACAATCACATAAAAACCTGATTCATAGACCTGAACTGTGCCATTACTCAGGGAGAATGGAGTTGTTGCAAAGTTTCCGTTGACCTGTGAGCAAACCAACATCAGTTAAGGATATGCAAAGAAAAACCCCAGAG